>JANHGN010008905.1:0-43668 GCA_024605025.1 Megaceryle maxima
TCTCTAGATATCCCTGGTCATCTTTTCCTGCTTCTGCCTCTTGCACATGTATTTCTGATGTTTGAATTTAGCCAGGAGCTCCATTTGACCCATGCAAGCTTCCTGCCACTGTTGCATGACTTCTTGTGCACGTGTACAGACCATTCTTCAGCACAAGAGAATGGGATCCGTGAAAGTCAGTCAACTCTTCAGGACTCTTATCTCTCCAGGATGATCTCCCATAGGATGCTTCCAACCAAATCTCTGCTCTTCTGAAGTCCAGGATTATGATCCTGTTATTTGCCTTGTTTCCTCTTGTCAAGAGGAATCCTTTCTCTTTAAAAAAATGTAAAAAACACCTCTTTTTGTTTGTTTGTTTGTTTTTGAACAAATGTGTTATATGGATCCTAAAATTCAGTTATGCCTGTAATTATTTGTAAGTATTAAGGAGTGTTAAGTATAGCAGAAAGTGTCTATTCCTGAAGACAGAAAGTATAGTATACTTGGTAATTAGACTGTAATTTGGCTGATTCTTCAAAAACTTGTGGTGAAATTATATAGCAGGAATACTGATGGAAAAAGTAATAAAGTGGGGAATAGATGCTGTGTTGAAATTAAACATTATTGTTGGCAATGACTTTTAAGCTTATAATAATTTATATTATCCCCATGTGCAGTACAAGAAGGAAATATCTGAAGCTTTTATAGGAGACATAAAAGGTTATTTTGTTTCTCATGAGTACTAGTCCCTAATATAAAACAAATGAGAACCACTTGGTACAAAAATCAACATTTAAAAACCATTTAATTTTGTAGTAAATAGAGCAAAGCATGTATGATAAAAAAGACCTCTTTTGTAAGCTCTTTGGAACAGGGCTGTATATACATTTAAGGTGATAGAAGACCCTGAATATTTTAATGGCAAAATAGAATCTAAAATTAACAGTAGTAATTAATGTTAAACATGTATGTTAAGGCATGAACCTAAGAAAATCCTGAAAACTCTACAGTGATCTCCTTCTAGCCATTTCCCTCTGCTACACGTAGATACGTACATGCAACCCACATTCAATTTGTAAGCTACATTTATGTATATGTTTTTGCTCAGTTACAATGACATATGAAGCCAATTTTTCTTTTCCTGTGTGTAGGGTACTTATATATTCCTGAAACGTTATGATAATTCCTGAATTTATTTAAATGACAAGGTTTTATTTAAAAGTATCCATTGTATAATAAAAACTAATTTGCATTAATATAATGAGGTATTTAGTCTAAATTATTCTAGTGAGAGTAGCTATGAAAATTGTTTTGAAGGATTTATTTTCCACATATGAGTTTCTTTCCTAATGAGGATTACATCCTCAAAGGAGAACAAGTAATTGATAAAAATAGTTTTTTGTCTTTCAATAATATTTTCACTCCTATTATCTTATTCTGGAGTAAAATGTTAAATCTTTACAATTTGAGACAATGAAATAATAACCATCTCTAAATCCTTACTGTAGTCAAAATGTTTTAAACTGTTGGCTACCCACATTGTAAATCTCACCTAACATAGCTGTTCAAGGTCCCAGAATTTTCTTTTCTGCTTTGTTCAATTGTATGGAATCAGTTCTCATTCGATTATATTATGCAATTAAAATAAATATCTGGATTTGCCACATACTAGTGGCTTTGCTAATACTGTAATAAATTAATTTACAACCCAGCAATAGGACTTGATTACTGATGAAGAGTCATAAATCTGAAGCAAATACAAAAAGCTGCCATTTTTTTTACATGAATGTTTTTAATGCTCATTGGGTACATCCATGGTCAGTTTTGCCCACATCAGAGCTGCAGTACATACTCTACCTAACGTCCGCCATCCACCTTGCAGGTGCCTCCCAGGAGGGCAGATGAACACAAATCTGGATGAGATCAGTCATGCTGGCTAAGGAAGATAAAGGAAATTATTTTCATATTTTGCTTTGAATTTTTTTCTTTAACCATGAACCGTAACAGTTTCTTCTGTCTTAGTTCAAGAGAAGGTGAAAGATAACTTGTTCAAATCTGAAATTCAGAATAAAGGCCTCCAATGAATTTGGCTTAGTGCTACACCGTATCTGGTATTGAGAGTTAATTAGTGTTAGCATTTAGACAAAAAAATATATATTTTGGGTCAAGCCTTCTAAAACAAAGTAGTTAATTAAAGAGTACAAATAGGAAAGCTTCTTTGCCTAGATTCTGCTTTGCTGTAGTCTCCAAGACATCAAAGCAACATTTTCTTTCATTAATTGTCATCTAGTTAAAGAAAACAACAATTGAAGACAATTACCATTAGAATATATGAACTTCTCAAAAACATATTTTTTTAAAAAAATACAGCAACATTTTCCATGTAGTTTATGAGCTACCTGTGGCTATTTGGCCTTGGCCTATGATTTTGACAGGTGAAATTACACGTGGTGGGTACATGATCTAGGAACCTATGTATCTGTCATAGAAAACTTATGTTCCCAAGTAGGCTGATATTAACAGTTCAGTAGGTAGCACTCTTGTTTCAACTCAGCATTAGAAAGCACTGTGATGTCCAGGTTTTCAACCTTCTGATTAGGTTGGGTGCGGAAGACCACCTTAGGTAAAAAAAAAAAAAAAAAAAGTATTCAGGTTCTAAAGAGCATAGTCTAGAAAAATATAAATTAGCTTAGTATTGTCTTCCTAAGCTTTGTGTTCCTATATTGACTATTCAGAATGCTGTTATGTTGCTATGTTTTGAACTAATGCTTCAAATCTGAATGCTTTTTAGCAGGAAGTAAAGAGAGTGCCTCACACTTCAAACACATGCTTAGAAAGTGTTTGCTTTCCATTTCAAACTCAGGAATGTTCAGCAAAACACCTTTAAATACTCATGGCCTTTTTTAAATATATATATATGTGTATACAAATATATATATATTTACTGTGTATTTTGCAGGAAGTCTATTTGCAAGTAAGTATTTTGTTAGCATGCATTTAACTAGGGTTAAATAGGTTATTTAATTATTGTAATGCAGAATACAGATTTTGCATAATTCAGATTTAACCTTACTGCTAAGAATTCTTTGTATTCTTGAAAAAAATGGCAAGACTTTCCATAGAATTTAAGTTATACTTTATTGCACTTTTGAGAAGGAACAACTGATAACAGTTATGAAAAGGGGCAAATAGGGTGAAGAGTCAGTTGAACATTTTGAAGACATCTAGAATGCCCATTTTGGAGAAAGGGATTTCTGAACATCAGAAGTCCAAAGCAAGCAATTTGGTAGGTGTCCTAGAGATATGTAGCAGGAAGTTACAAACTACTTAGTATATCATCAGTTGAAAAGAGAAAGGAAGAAAGGATTTAATATGACTCTACCAGATGAAAGAATAAGATAGAGGTTCTTGTTTAAAAATAGTTTCATCATCATTAAATGGCCAACTTTCAACAAGGAAAACAGTAACAGCTTTTCTATTTATAAGAAGATTTTCCATGCACGGAGTCCAGGACAGAGAAGTTGTTGACCAAAAGTAGTTGCTTGTTTTCTTCAGAAATTATTTTGTATAATCTTAATATTACAATAATATTTGAGTAAAAAGTGCTATTTTGACCGTGGAAAAGAAACACATAAATTTAGAAGCTGTTGTAGCTTCTGAGCCTCATGTGAACAGAGCTGTAGTGAGGGTCTAGGGAAGATTTCTGACTTTGTTGATGATGACTACCAGAGATATGGTTCTGCTGACATAACGTCAGGTAAAGCTGTAATCTGTATTTCTTCAGAATTATTGGTAAGCAGTTCTCTTTCGCTCGGTGGAACTGTTCCCAAGTCTGTAGAATGACAGAATAAATTAAAAATCCTACTTCTTTCTTCCGGACCTTGTCTATGTCTGATGATCAGGTTCTTTGGGCCCCAAATATTTCCAACTAACAGGGAAGTCCTGTAAAACTGTTTATCCATAACTGATTTTAAAATCTTCCAATAAATCCCTATGCCTTATCAATATTTTACTGAATAATTTCCTGATTATCTGACCACCAGCTTTATTCAAAGGCTTTGCCTATAATATTCAAGATCAGCACGACTGTGTCATGACTCTTCCTTTTTTACGAAGAATGTTATTTGTCTTTGTGCAGGTTACTGTAATTATACATTATGACTTCACTGTATTCTGTATAATTTCAAATGTAAAAAAAAAAAAAAAAAGGCCTTTGACTGAAAATTTCTCTCTGAAGAGAGAAGGAACTTCACTATGGAGCTTTGGGTCCATTTTGAACCGAACTTCAAGAGCAATTTTGCATGAAAAGATATGCAGTTATGTATATATGTGTGCAATCTATCAAAAAGAAACTGATTCATTGTAGTAAGTCTGTTGCTTGGAGGCCTTACAGACTGTACAGGTCTAGGTGACTAAAACTTAACAAAATGTAATTGTGATATTATCATATAACAAAGCAGTTGTAAAAATAGTCTTTTATCACCAAGTGTGTCAGAAAAGATGGTCTGAGTGCCTGAGCTGTAGTCTTGAGCAGCATCTCAGTAGTGGTTTACAGTATAATTATAAAGCTACGGCAAGAGATTGTGCTGCCAGGAGAGATACTCTGAGGACCTGACTGACAAAACTGGAAAAGTCCTTGTTCATTAGTACATTGCAGACTTAGTAGCTGACACAGACCAAATGAACAGTGGCCAGGCCACTGTTATTCCAGACAATCATGCCTGACAGGTCTATTTAGAAACTTAACAATGTTGATTTTAGCTAATTAGAGGTTCATCCAAAACCAAAGCATCTCTAGCATACTTCAAATGCAATTACTTTTATTCCCATTTATGGGCTGATTTATTGAATTACTAACACATTAATGACAGAACTGGCCTTTTGCTTCCATGCTTTATGTCTGTAGATCACATAGTATATGTGACTGGGGACAAGTAATAGGTTATCTTTGGGATATCTTTGGAAGCTCAGTTTGGTTGAAATTAACACTCCTCTAGGCAATAGGGCCAGCCTAAGTACTCTTGATAGGTTTATTTTCATCATAATTAAGTTTTCCCTGTGGTGGAACTCACATTTGTTCTGGCACAACATTAAGACAGAGGTTAAATGTGGCTGTGGGCAGAGTAATACTTTTCAATAAGTGTAAGCTGGTGGTAGCAGTCCTGCAGTCCTGCAGTCAGAGCCTAAACTGGGAGTTGGGACAATCAAAATATTAGGTAAAGCAAATGGGATGGTAAGACACTTTACCTAGATATGGCTTCTGGGGCTGGCTTTTCTGTCAATAGAGTGATTGCAGTGGATGCTCATTTTCAGGACTTAAGTACTAGATTCGTTTCCATAGTCACATTACAATGTGTGGGATGTCAATACTCCAACTGTAGACTGTTGCCCAGTGTTTCCAAGCTCAAGAACTGGACTTGTAAACTAGCAAATCAGAGTACTTTCAGGTAGAAGCAGCTATTTTAAAGCAATTTTTAGAGTTCCAGAGTAGGGTTAGGCTGTCCACATAAACATCGATTATTTTAACTCTACATCCTTCTGATTTAGTCTTTTAGAGAACTTTATGCTCCCCAATTTAACAGAATCACAAAGTGGTTGAGGTTGGAAGGGGCCACTTGGAGGTCATCTTATCCAACACTCCAACTCAAGCAGGGCCACCTAGAACCACTTAGCCAGGACCATGTCAAGATGACTTTTGAACATCTGCAAGAAAGGAGACTCTCCAAACTCTCTGGGCAACCTGTGTCACTGCTTGATCACCCTCACAGTAAAAAAGTATTCCCTGATGTTCAGAAAATGCCTCCTGTGTTTCAGTTTGTGCCCATTACCTCTTTTGGAGCTGAATTTGGATTTGTAGTGCTCTTTCTTAATATGTTTTTGTTGCTCTTTGAATTGATGTTTCAATCCTAACTTGAGTGTTGTAAAACTGAAGAGACCTTTTCAATTAGGTCCAGATGTTTCTTTCTCTAATTTGAATGCTAGAGTGCTATTCAGCCAAGAAAACACCCTCCTTTTGATTAGAACTAGTTTTTCTACACTTCTCACATTAATTATAAATCATAACTAATCCATGTTAAAATATTTATGGATGGAAGTCACACTTTTACCAAAGCAATCCTATTCTGAAGATTTAACATGGTACATAGATCTTAGCTGGCCTTCAACGGAAAAAACTTTTGCATTAATTCATGTATTTTACACATTGATAAATTACCAGAGTAGCCTACCACTGAATATATAAATAGGTGTGAAATCTGTGGTCACCTAAAACCAGCTGGTTTTTGTATTTTCAATTGGGATAAGCATGAGAAATTCAATCTAAGTGTCTGTGACTTAGTAGCATAAGAGCTATTAACATTTTGTGGGATTTAGACTTGTAAGTTACAAATGTACTTGAGAATTTGCTGAGGCCTCTATGAAATATACTTTGGCTAGATATAATACAATAACTAATTATCAAGTGTAATTTTTTTTCTGGAATAGAAGGTATTCTATAATAAACTACTAATCCAACTTAAAACTGTAATTACTAAAAATTGTTTGCTTCTTCCTTCAAATTTCAAATGTTATCAGAACCCATCTTTGACCTTATACTTTGATGTCTGATACTTTATTTTTGTCACAGAATGGTGGTACAGGCTTGTGAAAAGATGACTCATTTAACAAAAGGAAAATTAAATTAAAAAGTAGGACTTCATATGCTCTTGCTTCCTTAGACTTCAAAGATGAAGTGAAACTGAAAACTTTCAAATAGTTAAATTATTCCCACTGCAGTTTTTACTGATTCTTTATCATCTCATCTGTGAGGTTTACATTAATCGTAGCTGGAGACTTAGGTTCCAAGATGTAGCCATGCTTAGGAACATAGAATTCCGAGGCCAGTTCTTTAAACATTCAATTCTACCCTGAAACAGTTGTTCTGCCTCTTTCTGTGGCATAGGAAGGCTGCAGTGGGAATTTATTCCACCTATTTTAGGCAGCGATCATGGGTGGAATGAAAGAATTGCCCCATGTAGTGCCTGTCTCTTCCGATGAAACTACAGGGAGTCCAGAATGCTTATTTAGATAGGACATATAGCCACTGCAGGTTTAGCACAAGACACTAATACCTCACAACTGAAATACCATGCACATTAACATCTCCAAAGCATCTCTGGGTATGCTTCTGCAGGGGAAACTTATTTTCTCACTGAAATATTTCTCCTGTTCTGCTTGCTGTTAGTGGTGAAACCTCTATTGATACCAGCTGTACTGCCTCAAGTCCACACAAAGCAATGAGGCATTTTTGTCTGCTAAAGGATCAGAAGGATCCAAATGAAAAAGAATAGTGTATTTCCTTGAACCTGGCCTGTCACCTCTCTTCCTTTCTGTTTTTTGTGAGTCAAAGCTACACTTTAGTCATCATGCTGCTTACATAGAGTTTAGAAGAATAAATAGCTTTTGCCATTCCTTAAGAAACAGAGCATGGATAAAGACAGGATAAATAAAGCACTGTACGTCCTTATTCTCAAGGAGAAAGTGATCATTCTTTTAGCAGAAAGTAGTGGCTTAGATTGCTTGATATCGTATGAAATATGTAACCTGATTTATACTGACTTTCCTATAGCTGGTTGTGAAAATAATGCTAATTCAGTGCAATTGCAAATGAAAGCAGAATGTGACTAAACTTTTCATTCCCATTAAACATTCTGGTATTGATAGAAACATACTGAAAGCAGAGCAATGTGTAACATTAAGGGATGTATAAATAATAAACTAAATAATAGTATTTTTATATAGAATTTTGAAATATTTTAAATTATCTTATTTAATGAGCCAAGTACATAGCATACATCTCTGAATATTGCAGTTATTAATAAAGTTTGGATTTTCCCAAACAGATTTTAATAGTAAATGAGACAATATTGATCACTGATCTGACTGCCCAACCTAGATCACGCAGTTCTACAGCTGTACCTTGAGTCCTGCTTCAAACTCATTTTCCCACTGGAAATATCTCCTTCCAGAAGGATCATCAACATCAATCCCCAAAATTCAAGCCACAGAGAACCACCCAAACATCCTTGCAGATCTTTTCAAACTTGTTAATTAACTTCATCCTTGATAGCATATAAATATGGAACTGAGTCAGCACTCAAGGCTTTTGTTAGCTGTGAAGAACAAAACCCAAAGCATGTCAAAATGAAATTTTTGCTCCACGTCAGCAAATTTCTACCTTCTGTAAGACTGCAGATATTGGAAATGTGTTCCAGAGTTCAAAATATGGAAACATAGTCTCCACAGAATATTGACAGCCCATAATATCATAACATGGCCAGATATAAAATGAATTTATAATTACAGTTACTAGATGAGTTTCCTGTAATAAGAGAAAGTCTTTTTTTTAAAAAAAAAGCTCAATAGCAAACAGAACACTGCCATCTGGACAATGAAAATGTTAGAAATTATCAAAGTATTGTAGACAAAGTAGGACTAATTTACTAATAAAAGACATACTAAGTGCTAGCCTCGTCTCCCTTTTACCCCTGTACCCTAATCACAGAATTTAACTTTTCTTCTTTTGCTAACAAAAATCTGTCATTTTCTGTCCTCAATTTTTCATCAGGCATTGGTCAAAACTTACTGCCTTTATTTAATAAAAAAACCACAGAAGTTCTAAAAATTCCTTACACAAATCAAGAAAGTTCTTCATATCTGTAGCATACACACAAGTCAAAATAAGCTAAATCTATTTTATTAACAAAAAATTAATTTGCTGCTAACTTCAAAGCCCATAATGACTAATAAGTGCAATAAACCCATAAAATCTGTTCCTTTTTTTCATATGCTGTAACTTTTTCCACACTGCAAAATCCAGGGAGTTTTGATAACTTTCAAGGATCTGTTAATCATACCTCTTGTGAAACTGGGATGCTCTGGTAATAGCTCTTCCATATTTGGAAGATTCTTGTGAATATATAAACATTCATCATTCAATATTCCTAATTTAGCCTTTCCATGTTCATATTATGGCTTTTTTCCCCTCTAAAGTTTTTTTTAAAAATTAAATCAAAACTGATACTCTATTCTTCAAAATAGCAAATGAAATATAGTAACTGACCCAACAACAGCATTTTTTATGTTTTCAATACACTTTAAATAATCATCTTCTGTAATAGTATTTTCAAAATAACATGGATGGTGCTCCAGTTTAACCTTTCAGGGTCTTGATCTAACAGCATACTGTTAGAATGATAAAGTGTCAGGAAGTCCTGGAGGTATCTGTGGAGCTCTGTAAGGACACAGCAGTCTGTTCATATGTTATTAATTGCAGGCTGGGTCTGATTAAATTAATCAGGCAGGTTAACTGACAACAGCAGAGACCACAAAACCTCAGTTATAAAAACACTTCTTTCATGTAAAGATTAAGAATAGCTGAAAATCTGAAAGTTATTTTGCATTAATAGTAGGCAAATCAGTAACTAGAGAAAAACAGATATTGGAAGTGAAATGAAAAACTGCATCTAGTTTTAAATGTCAAAAATTAATGTTAGGTAGGTTATCTATCCTACAGTCAAAATCATTCTGTTGTGAGTAAAATTTCTTATAGTGAACTCTTTTGAAGGTAGCAATGCCTCTATATAAATCTTGTTCCTCTGGAAAAAGAAAGATGACTCAGAATAGTCATTGGTTGTTCCCCGTTAAAATTCCACACTGTACTTTTTTTGATAGTGCTGTTTCCCAAGACTCAGATCTTGAAGTGCATTAATAGCATCTTATTTTATCCCCATGCCATAGTGTCCACATATCCTGGGTTCTTACAATGAGGTCCAAAAATGAAGCAGGAAGATTTTTTTTTAAATAGAAAATTAAAGGAAACTATATCAGTGCAATTATCAAAGATAACTAAAGAGGGGCTAGAATGAACCAGAGAGTTTGACTGAACCAGGGGAACAGCTGGGAAGTTGGGATGATTATATTTGACCTGGATTGCTTATCACTTTCTGTCAAGGAAAATTTTTTTAAAAAACAAGCAAGTATAGCATTATTCCTGCCGCTACAAGGGGAGATTTTTTTTCCTTCTGCTTCTGTGCTTCTGGGCTAACTGAGAAGAAGAACATGTGCCAATGTAATTTTTTTTGAGTGGGGAAAAGTGACCTGGGTGTCTGAGTCCTCTGCCCTGTGAATCAGTGCTCTTTCTGTTATACTGTCTGGAATTTGAAACAGATAATCAGGATTTTTCATCAGTTAAAAACTTTAATAAACATAGACATTCCATGGTAGTGTGCCCATATGATGACCTGCTGCAGCATGTGTTTGTCATTCTGTATTTATAGGAGAGAAATAGTGCAGTCAGATGTTAAACACGAGTGGCCATAGGCAGTATATTAATTTTTCCATATATTCTATGGAAATGCTGCTGCATCTGTGAATGCCGGTAAAACTACCTCCAGAGAGGAAGTCTGCTGAATTTACTGTTTCCTCTATGGCAGAGGATAATGTTTTAGGTACTGTGGTTTATCTGCTAAACGAGTTGCTTTTTCTAAAAGATGTTTCTTTGTGTTCTGTTTCTGCTACTTAGTTTTTCATGGACAGTCTAGACAAATTTCAGGGGTGAGGGAAAGGTCTGTGGAGTTATGTCTGCATGCATTTGCTTCGATAATTATCTGGCTTTCAAGAGCTGCGAGCAGGCTTCTGCCTACTCCTGGAGACTGATCAGTGACAAATCAGTTGTTTAATTTCACTGGACTCTTTAGTATAATGTGTGTCTCATGCTCCTTAAATATTTCTGTAAAAAAAAAAAAAAAAAAGGAAAACTGAAATTTATACACATTTTTTAAAAAGGAAATAGTCTGTCATGCTAATCATCAGACACTAATGTTTATGATAAAAAATACAAATATTTATATTATAATGAAATATTAAAATGGGATATAGAAACAAATGGCTTTTTTTTTTAACCTATGCATACCATATATTCCTCAATGTATGGGAAGCAGGCTTGGAGTCTATTCTGACTAAGTACATATTTTCCTAGGAAATAAATTCTGACTCCATATAACTTTTTTTTTTTCCTTTTTTTCATGTTTGCTTAAAAGTTATACAGTCACTGCCTCTGCTAAGCTGTTAATCCATTCCAATGGCTCTACTCTACTAACTGGAAATCTAGGAGCAAGGCAGAAATTTTGCTAGCAAGGAAACTCAAACACCAGGAGACATCCGTGCCACCTTTTACTGATGCAGAGATGAACAAAGCTTTTCTCTTGGAGGAAGATGGCCTTCTCCAGATCCTTTCTAGCCTCTATGTTCACCTTTCAGGTGACAGAAATCCAGAAATCCATATGTTCCCTGACAAAGATTTTGGGTTCATCTTGATTGCAGGCTAACAATCTTAACATCAACATCTGCCCGAGTTTCCCACCAGGAGCTATGGACAACTATGCTGATATCTCTAAAAAAACCAACCAAACAAAACCAATCAAAACCAAAACCAACCAACCAACCAAACATAAACCAAACAAAAACCAAGCCAAACCAAAAAAATTTACTTGTGAAAGGATATGACTCAGAATTTTAAATGGATTTAAAACAAATTAAAAGTTGAGAGAGAGCAGAAGGGATTCATGTGATAAAATAGAGATGGCTACAGCCACAATGGTCACAGTGGTACTTCACTGTCAGAGAAGAGACAGGGATCTGTCTTATCTGGAGTGGTCTAAAAGCCTTTAGTTCTTCCTCAGGACTTTAAATGCTCTGAAAGCAATCAGCTCAGAATTAAGTGCATATGTAGTATTTGTCTAGTTAGGCAATGTGAATGTCACCCATTCTGTCCCACCTACATCGACTTTCAGTTTGCTCTTCACAGACTTGGGCTTCTCAGCCTTTTTGAGCTGATGGCTATTGCTGTGACAGAGAAGTCTCTCAAAATCCTTACTATTTGTAGTTGTCATCTGGGAGTTAACAGTCTTCTTTGAAGCAACTTAGTCATCAAAAAAACTTATGCCCATCTGGATAGATGAGGTATTTTCTGATAAACAGCACTCCATTTCTTCTCCAAGAACTTTTATTTGCATCATATTTTTGTCTCCTCCTTGGTCTCTAGATCCAGCTCCATTGCAGATTTGCTAGTTTTCTACTATAAAAAGCAGGTGGATGGGTAATACAACCCTTCCAACCCCTAACATTCTGTGATTCTTTGATTCTGTGTGTAATATTGAGATTTCCCACTTGATTATCCATGAGCCAGAAAAAATATCATATTCATTAGTAAATATATCTTCCATTTTTGAGTCTATGGTATAATTAATTCTTAGCAATTTAAATTGCAAATATATCATTGTACATAACATATTTTGCTTTCTTTTCACCTTTCCAATTATCTTTTTATACTTCGTTACTAAAGAAAATATATTAGTGTACCTGCCTTACTGGTTCACTTCATGCATTTTCAATGACTGGGAGCAATTAATGGTACTAAAATTATTAAGGACTGTGTGCAGTCTGTGTTATAAGTATTTCAACATTTTTATCACTTGTAAAATAGGAAAGCCAACATTGTAAGCCTGTTAAATTTGTTTATCTTCTGTATTTGTTTACAAATTATTACGAGCAATTGTTTTAAAATCTCTTTAGTCCTACAGTTTTTGGACTACTTGTCATCCACTGTTTTTAATATTATGTCAGTTTATCTTATATTATTTATCTCTATTATTGAAAATAACTCCAGAAACACTGAATAATAATTGGTAACTAGGAAAATCTTTCTCATGACTTCAGACACAGAGGTCCTTCCTTTTATTTTAAGAGAGTCTTAATTTTATTTTAAGAGTATCTTAATTTGTTTTCTTGGGTATCCATGTGTTTGGAAACTTTCTTTGTAAGTACTCCCATAAGCAGCAATAATGTCTCAGTGCATATAGGTCTTGTCACCATCTGTCCTTTCTGCAAGCTTTATTTAGAGAGAATTGTTGGAGCTGGTGTTACTCAAACCTGATGTAATGCTGCCTCTCAGGGTTATATATATATATATATGTTTCATTACCTTCAACAGCCTGTGACTCAAGCCCTGCTTCATTCTAGCAGGAAGCTCTGTGTTTTCTCCCAACCAGGGCAATGTAGAAAACATCAGGAAACATGTGCCTGTGAAGATAATATTTTTAGAGAATGAAGTGATGGAAGAGCAGAGGATCTACTTTATTCCCAGCAGAACTCTCTTTTTTAGATTGTGAAACTGACCATTTGGCATTTAAATTCCTTATTAACCATGAAAAATATAAAATATTATTTTTAATCCTATGTTTTACTTTTATTTCAATATCACTTAGGAGCTGTAGCCATGAACAGACACCTGCATGCACCAAGCCCTGTACAATCACAGGTTCAATAAAAAATAAATCTCTGCCTCTACCCCCAGTGCTATGTCAGCGTATCAGGAAGGGCACCAGATGGATACAAACACAGGGATAGTACAGAAATATTTAGTCTGTCTTGCTCAGCATCATAGACCTTATAAGAGATCCAAGCGCATTTTCAGTCTAAATCATATCAGCCACTTTTAGTGTGTAAGCATCACAGTAAAGGGAGAATTTGATGGAGAATAAGGAAGTGGTTTTGTGACCTTTTACATGTTGCTCCTCCAAGTATAGTGGGTAGAGTAGGAGAAAGCAAGATGCTGTTTGGCTTACAAAAGACTGCAGCCAGATTAAAACATGTTGGTTAGCATGAGGCTATTCTGCCTCTGATGTTGGGTCAGTAGGTGTAGGATTTTTCCACCTACCACACTAACACATAGACATGCCATCTATCCTAGTCACTCAGGCTCCATCACTAATCAGGGGAGAGAAGCAGGCAACCTTTGGAGGAGTTGTATTCCCTCCCAAGACAGCCATCTGCAATGGATGAATGGTATAACTTGTTCTGCAGGGGTGCCTGTCTCCTGCCCTTGATGCCCTTGACAGAGCTTAGCTAACAGTCTTACATATCTAACTGCTAGACAGATAAAGCTAGAGAGCTTGAGCTACGGATGGAATCTTTTTTTGTCTTAGTTTAGCAGTTTACCAGTTAAGCAGTTCAACTGGCTTTTGAATGCTTTAACTTTAAAATTATTCAAACAACCAGATGGTTGCTCTTTATATTAAGGCTTTTAGCATGCAAAACTGTGAAGGTGGACAAAAAGAAACCAAGGTTTTCAAGAGGCTTACATGAAAGGTCTGCAAGTTTCCCTAATGTATATTTGAACTTCAAATTCAAAGCATATTATATAGTTATATTATACAGCTTAAAGCATATTGTTCCTGTTGGAATTATAACAGCAATTCAATACATTTATATTCTGGATTTGAATTATTTAATGCCAGGTAAGAAAGGTAATTTAGAATTAGATATTTTTCAAAACAAACCAGACAGGTTTTCACTTTGGACAATACTGTATGCCTAGAGCTTTTCTAATACAGGAGTGATGTGAATATATCAGCCTATACAATTAAAAATTTTAAGTATGGCCTAAGATACATGAATAGTGGCAGTTTGCAAAAGCATGTGTAAATCAAATGGTTCAGTGTAAAAGCACATTTGGAGTTTTTCAGAATTTTTTCTGTTCTTGGTTGGAAGGCCACGTCTTTTTGAAGGGAAATGTTTAACTGATCTGTCATTATTTAAGTACTGATAGGGAGAAAGATAACACTTGCTCTGATCCATTTACTGACACAAAAAAATAGAAAACAAAATTTGTATTGTTATTTGAGAAAAGGCATGCATATTTAAGTGGACATTTTGAAAGATGAGATGAAATGTTTTTATCACATTATGCTGAGGTGATTTTCCCCTGGGCTTGGTCCATGATGGTCTGGTGATACTGCTGTCTGCCATTTGCACCTGGTTCTTAGAAACCCAGTTCCAGAGCAGCATACAGCTGCTGGGAGGGAGCAGCCCACTTCTTCAGCAGCAGTGGGTGACTGGGTGAAGCAGAAGCTTTCTCTTCAATGTCTCTATCCTTCTTCATGCCCCTGGTGATGTGTCATGTTTCTTTCAACACAGGCAAGATACACTTGGGAATCCAGACAGAGACTGTGAGGGATATGCATTATTTGAACTGTGTTTTTATGCTGCACTTACACCTCATTGCATTTGTACTGGTTAATTTAAGATAGCATACCTAGAAAAGGGATAAACCTCTGAATTTCAATGTCAAGCAAGACAAAGACAGTCTTGGGCAGAGTGTCATTCTTCAGCTACATTTTGCAACTAAACAGGCCTTCCAATGCTGCAAAGTTATGTTATCCTCTGTATTCTTCCTTAAATAGCACAGAATTTGGAGGTATCTACTGATGTTCCTGGACTGTCTGACGCTACTGATGGGGAAAGATAAAATTAATGTATTTATATGTTTCAAAATATCTTTAGCAAATCAACTCTGCAAAACTTTTGCTTCTCAGGAGCTCAACACTCAAAACAACTGTTCTTGGGAGTATAAAATATTTTTTCACATTTTATTCATGTTGATGTTTCAATTCTATTACAGAGGCAGTTGCTAATTGCTAAATAATACAAGTCACTTGTCAGAAGTTTCTATTAGCATGTTATTATCTCTACTGAAAAAAGGAGATTAGCTTAGCACTTCAATTACAGGGCCTAGGCAGGATATTATACAGAAAAACACCAACATGCGTAGCACAAAGTTCATTCCTAAGGTCAGGTAACTATGGGAATTTTCATTTTGACTGTTAACATGAAGTAGCATCAGAATATAAATACGAAGTCTTCAGTCCTGAAACATTAGCTATAAAGTAATCAAATTTATGAATTACAGATATTCTTTCCTTTTACATCAAATTAATTTCAAGAGAGATTTTTGCTTTTTAAAAAATGTTCACTCATGCAACAAAAGGTCTCCATTCTCTGGTACTAACTGATTACTAGATGAAATTAATTTTTGAAATAAATTTGTTGTCAGACTCATAGTACACAATAGTATGTTAGAAGAAGAGTGTAATTAAGGTGTTTCCCTTAACAGTAATAAAAGATTCTGTCAAACATGAACTCATAATAAAACCCTATTTTCTCTGTTATTTATTTGAAAAGTACAAAGTTTTCTACTCTTTTTTTTTTTTCCACATTTTGTAAACATTTAATTACTCTGATTGAAAAAATCTGACTGCACCACTAGAAAGACACAATCCTACCCCAAAGAGTTTATAGTTTAAAAGGCAAAAAGACTGCAAAAAGGATTAAAACACAGAGGTATCTGTGTGATTAACACTTTGGTTCATGTCTTTAATGATGGTGTCTTCTGTAGATTCCTAACTAGACATTGTTTTTTTTCTAGTTTGTTATTTTTCCTGAATCTTTTTGACTTCATCTCTCATCCACCTGTTCATTCTCTGCTTCTAACATAGAACTGTTCTCCACAGTATAGCCCCAGCTTTCCATCTTACTAACTCCATTAACATTGATGTTCCCTACCTTGTCCTGGCTTTTGAACAAAAGAAAATAACAAAACAAAACAAAACAAAACAAAACAAAAAAAACCAACAAAAAAAAAATTTACATTAGAGAGAGACCACAACAACAATCTTTAC
Organism: Megaceryle maxima; assembly: GCA_024605025.1. Lineage (NCBI taxonomy): Eukaryota > Metazoa > Chordata > Aves > Coraciiformes > Cerylidae > Megaceryle > Megaceryle maxima. Next base: position 16,536 of record JANHGN010008905.1, read on the forward strand.
TCTGAACATGAAAAATATTGGTTTAATCTAATAATTCAAAGTAATCTCTTTTCTTCACGATAGCCATATGCAATGAAGGACATGTGACTTTGTTTTGGGGCAAAAGATATGGGAAGTAGAGAAGGGCTGTCCGTAACAGTGGATATTATTCGTAGTTCCTGGGTTGTACAATTAATTTCCCAGAGACCAAGGGATCTGAAGTTTCCTTCTGGCATTCACTTCTGCAAAAGCAGATCACAGGCTGACCATCTGATAGTGAAATAACTGCAATGTTACGATAAACTGCTTCTGTTCCCAAGTATAAACAAGACACAGCCCTCAGAATGGCAAATCCATGCAGAAATCATGAGCTTCATATACATGAAGTTTTATACTTTTTACTGTAATTTTTCTCTGATCTTTATTCAACATCCAAATATATACAGGCTTTTATATTTAAATTACAGACTGCTTTTTTTAATCAGCTCAGCAACCCAGATGGAATAGATTTTCTAGATATTTCATCAACCAGTAATTCTCATTGCTGTGTTCACTGAAAGATAATCAGAAGAATTTACCACCGAAGATAAGATCTCCCTAGTCATTGCAGCCAGGTGTCTGCCCTTGCAGGCAAACACACAAATCCCCTTTATAAACTTATATAATTCAATTCCAAACATCTGAAAATGTTTTGTTCCCATTACTCTTTCTGGAACATTGTTCCAGACAGGTCTGTGGATAGTTTTGTTTCAGCAGCTTCAGTGTTAAAAGGTACTTGTGTCTGTTTTATAACCCCTGCTTTTTCTTTTCTAAGCATTGGTCTTTTACTGCTTATGCAGTTTTACTTGCTCTTAGCATTTAACCCAGCACGTATCTATAAGCAGCTATATATTTTCTTAGCCTGCATTTTTCCAGGCCAAACAAGCAAAGCCTTTCACACTGTCTGATCCCAGTGGTGCTATTCTGCACTTTTTCTAAGTCAGAAGTCCCTCTTCTTGAGCATTGATGACAAGCATTATGTGCCATACCATGAGATGTCACGAGCACCTTCTACAACAGCACTGATGCTTCACTACAGCTAATGCTGCCTAGTATTGAATTTTGTTGTTTCATACTGATAGCTTGTTGTTACCTCCCCTCATGATCATTTCCATTCATTACCTTCTAGCTTTCAGTATAAATTCCTCTCACCTGTCTCCAAATCCTCAATTCATCCCAGCCAACTAGTGTTTCTGTGTGCTCCTTGTGTAAACTATGAAGAGACGTAAGCACTTGCAGTGAGGGTTCAGAACAGCACTGCCCTTAACATGCCACATTCTGTCTCTTTTTATTGGCTTCTGGGGAACAGATTTTTTAAGTAGCTGAAATGAGATGCCTGAGTTAAAGGTGGTCAATACAGATGACTACATCATACCTGGTCTGTTCCCTGTGATCCTTGTCCTTAGGGTCTTCAAGCTCTTGATGAAAGTGAAGACCCCCCTTGGTATCAACTGTGCCTCTTTGCTTTGTGTCACTAGCAAACTTGTCATCGCAAGATTTACCAGTTTTAGTCATGGAAATATTAAAAACAATAAAGTTGAGATCTAATCCACAGCAAAGTCTACAAGAAATCTGTTTGAATACTCCCTTTCAATACTTATCTACTGCAGCCTCCTCTTAACCTATATCCTTATTGTTCTTCTGGTTTTTGTCCTGCAGTGAGCCAGATCACATTCGTGTGCCTTCTTAAGAATGGGTATTACTTTTAGTACTCTCCAGACATCAGGGACATCACTCTCCAGACAATGGATGTGAAACACCAGGCTACCTGGGTAGCACTATAGTACCATAATTTTGGGCAGCAGTGTATGAGGTGTTTATTTCAGAAGGACTTGCAGAACATCTGCTCCATGTGACACCATACTGGCTGTGCCAATCATCATAGATAGAATCATAGAATTGTCAGGGTTGGAAAGAACCTTAAAGATCATCTAGTTCCAAACCCCCTGCCAATGGCAGGGACACCTCCCACTAGAGCAGGTTGCTCAGAGCCCCATCCAGCCTGGTCTTAAAAACTTCCAAGGATGGGGCCTCCACCACCTCTCTGGGCAACCTGTTCCAGTGTCTCACCCACAGAATGATTCCTCATAACAAAGTTAGAATCTGCAGTGAGACACAAAAAGTCATCATTCTTTAGCTGCCACAAAGCAAATCAGGGGAAATAAACTACCAATGTCCTGGGGTTTCCTTTTTGTTAAACAGGGTAAACATTTGTTGAAACAAGGTAAAAAATGAAGTGTTAGAAAAATCTTGCTGCAGAATCTGCAAGTTGATGTGGCAGCTCTTCCAAAGCTATCTCTGGTCAAAATTCACTAATGTCTTGGGGTTTTGCTTCTACTTAAGTTCCACTTAAGATTTTCAATTCCTATTATCTGTCCTGCTTTTTCCCCCAAGTTCAACATCATTGTGTGTATTAACAGGAGAGGCAAGTGCTCATTTAGTTTTGAGGACCTTCCAAGCTTATCTTTAATCTTGTTCTTCTCAACAAATTACTTTTTTCCTTGTTTTATTTTAATTAAAATGGTTTTAGAAAAGTTTGCTACTATTTCAAATAACCTTTGACAGCCCTGGCAGAGCTTAACTTGCTGTCCTTTTGAACTCTTGAAATATGACTGTTTATTCTAGCATTTCAGTGGGAGGTGAATGCTAACCTCTTCTGAAAATCTAGCTCCAGGAGTAAGTTCCAAGCTCATAAAAATTCTAGCCTGAATTCTTAAGTATTTTCAGACGTATACAAGAAATTAAGAAAGTTAATTACAAGTGACTTTTATGTAAGTCATTCAGATATTTTTGAAATTTGTACCCAGGGTGTAACGAGTCATGTAATGTGAATCTTTTGTAGTTAGCTCATTTTGTATACAAGGAAGAGCTGCTCATTTATACCTTCTGTAAAAAAAAAAAAAAAAAAAAAAAAGCTAAAATTTTTCAGAAGCAGATTTCCATCTGTACTTATCAGTATCATTTCACTGAACATGTTCCTTATTTACCATTTCAGAATTTTGTTTTGAATTAATAAAAAAAATTACAACATATCAGCTTGTTACATTTTTCACTTGTTGATTTATGTAAAAATTGTCAACATTTGTTTTACTGCAAATTGGTAAAAACTATCATACTTTAGAATCAAAAAGTTTTTTTGAGGTTTGCATTAAAACTATAAGACTGTTCCTTCCATCTAGTTTCAGGCATTTTTAAAAATGAGATACTGTTTCATGACACTACATTCTGGATTATTACTGGGGAACCGGATGCAAACATCCTGTCACTTTAAATATAGGCAATATTTTTTACTTCTGATTCATATATAACAACCATCAGTAAAATGGAGATTTAAAATGCTTTTTAAAATGAGAGGTCTCAGTATTTCTCATTTAGTATATACACTACAACAATTCTGACAGCTGGATAAACACTAAATGGACTTTTTTTTTTTTTTCTAAAATACAGTAACTTTATAGAAATTAGGAAGTGAGAATTTGACATGTTCTCAAGGTTATATAAAAATGAAGCAATTAAATGCCAAGACTGTGTACATAAAGGAAAGAATTCCTGTCTTTAGACACAACTGGCATATGCTAGGATGTAGGTCAGAGACAACTATTCTGTCAGTACCAACACACATGCTGGTGCTATGGATGCTAAAGTATTGCCCTTGTGGCAGGAGCAACTCATGACAGTTTGGGTCACTGATCCTCCATCCATTTGCTTAGAATAAGTGACACAGGTGTTTGACAGCTTCCATCTTGTCTGGGAGCCACTCAGGACTGGAACAGTTATTAAAATTAGTAATTTCTGAACAAGCAGAGAAATTTCTTGTGCAGATTTTTTTTATTATTTCTTTGACATTATGTGAATATGACACATGTGAAATCTGCTCTGTACTGTCTTTGGGACGTGCCTGAAGCCATGGCACATGTTCCTCGTGTGTCCCTACTTCTGACACCTCAGTATCCTTAGTGAAGATGTGGCATGCTTGCCCAGCATGTGACAGCAGTGGTCGTCCCTGCTTTGGCTATGCTGTAGTCCTTGTGCTGTGATAACATTGACTCCTTTTTGTCCATTGACACCCTGTGTGGTGGAACTGGTATACTACAAGCATGGGCGACCATGTCTGACATGGTCCATCACTAAGGTTCTGCTGCCTCCTGCTGCACATGTGAGCCAGTGCCTAGGTTTGCTTGGACTGGGGTTGTTTGGATTCTCTGCATCTCACAGCATGTGACAGACAAGGGCACCAACCTGCTGCTGCACCTATCCTGGAGTCAGGGATGTCACCTCACTCCTGGAAGAAAGGTGAAAGGTCCCTACCTGTGTGCTCCTCTTTACCCTCTCCAAACTCCCAGATGTCAGTAAAGGCCATGGCTATGGCACAGCTCAATTTTACCCGCACAGAAATACAACTTGGGATCCACCTGAGGGTGATGAGGGAGCTGGTAGAGGAACTTGCCAAGCCTCTCTCCATCATTTATCAGCAATCCTGATCAACTGGGGAAGTCCTCGATGACTGGAGACTTGTGAACGTGACACCCATCTACAAGAAGGGCGGGAAGGAGCATCTGGGGAACTACAGACCCATCAGCCTGACCCCGGTTCTGGGGAACAGTTCATCTTGGGGGTCATCATGCGGCAGGTGCAGGACAACAGGGGGATCATGCCCAGACAACAGGAGCTCATGAAGGGCAAGTCCTGTTTAACCAATCTGATCTCCTTCTACAATTAGGTGACCTGCCTAATGGATGAGGGAAGAGCGGTGGATGTTGTCTACCAGGACTTCAGTAATGCATTTGACACCATTTCCCACAGCATTCTGCTGGAGAAGCTGGCAGTTCATGGCTTGGACAGGTGGACTCTTCTCTGGGTTAGAAACTGGCTGGATGGCCAGGCCCAGAGAGTGGTGGTACATGGAGTTAAGTCCAGTTGGCAACCGGTCACAAGTGGTGTTCATCGGGGCTCAGTTTTGGGACCAGTCTTGTTTACTATCTTTACCAATTACCTGGATGAGAGGATCAAATGCACCCTCAGTAAATTTGCAGATGACACGAAATTAAGTGGGAGTGTCGGTTTGCTTGAGGGTAGGAAGCCTCTGCAGAGGGCTTTGGACAGGCTGGAGCGATGGGCTGAGGCCAATGGGATGAGGTTTAACAAGACCAAGTGCTAAGTCATGCACTTCGATCACAACCCCAGGCAATGCTACAGGCTTGGGGAGGAGTGGCTGGAAAGCTGCCTGGTGGAAAGGGACCTGGGTGTGCTGGTGGACAGCCAGCTGAACATGAGCCAGCAGTGTGCCTGGGTGGCCAAGAAGGCCAATGGCATCCTGGCCTGTATCAGAAACAGTGTGACCAGCATGAGTAGGGAGGTGATTGTGCCCCTCTACTTGGCACTCGTGAGACTGCACCTTGAGTACTGTGTCCAGTTTTGGGCACCACAGTACAAAAAGGACATTGAGGTGCTGGAGTGGGTCCAGAGAAGGGCAACAAAGCTGGTGAGGGGTCTGGAAAGCACACCTTATGAGCAGAGGCTGAGGGAGCTGGGATTGTTTAGAGAAGCGGAGACTGAGAGGAGACACTATTGCTCACTACAACTACCTAAAAGGAGGTTGTAGTGAGGCTGGTGTTGGTCTCTTCTCCCAAATTACTAATGATAAAATGAGAGGAAATGGCATCAAGTTGCGTCAGGGGAGGTTTGGATTAGATATTAGGAAGAAGTTCTTCACTGAGAGAGTGGTTAGGCACTGGAATGGGCTGCCCAGGGTTTTAGTGGAGTCGTCATCCCTGGAAGTGTTTAAAAAATGAATGGATGTAGCACTTGAGGCTATGGTCTAATGGATAGATAGATATTAGGATGAAGATTGGACTTGATGGCCCTAGAGGTCCTTTCCAACCCTAATGATTCTATGATTCTAACTTTGTCAGAGGGCTGTGAGTCACTGTTCTGTAGGTATAGGGCCGCTAGGCTGTCCCCTTAGCCAAACCTACTCTTTTTAGTGTGAAGAGGACAGATTCCTAGATCCTTGCAAATGTCTGGCAATTGCTCAGCAGCATAAGAACAACTCCCTTGGAGACCATGCCTCCTTGGTCAGGAAGGTAACCACAGTACTGCACTGCCCAGCCACTCTCACTGATTCACTTACTCAGACTCTTATTGGATCAAATACAACCAAAGTGCAAAGCCCAATATCTCTTTCAACCCTAATTGTAGGGTTTTTTTGCCAGGTGCAGTAGTCTGGAGCAACAGGGAAGCAGGGATGGCAAGCAAAAACCACACCATAACCCAGGTACGTTCCGTATTAGAGAGGTCATCTCTGGCAGGCTCGTATAACCTTCAGATCTGCAGACATGCCAAGCCACCAATATCTGACAGACAGTGCAAGTTTGGTAACTCACCATCTGATTATTTATCTTGGTTGAAAATCTAAATTCTGGTGCCTACAAGTAGCCCCATGAGCATTACTAAATTCATCAATCTCCTTCTCTTTCCCATGACTGCACAGGAAATTGAGATTTGATACCAGTATAACTATTGGTCTTTTTCTTTATTCCATGATGTAAAATTCTAGACATTTACATGTAAATGAAATAAACGTTATTGCCTTTGTTGTCTAGTATCATAGAAGTGTCTTCCAATATTCTCATGTTATTATTTCAGAATTTTTTAGGGGTTCAAAAAACTTCCATTTTACTCACTTTTTAAGAACTGTAGCTAACGATGTTTGTGCTCTGAAATAACCATGAAAGAAACAAAAACAGCAATAGAATAAATATTTCATGATTTCTGGTATTTTGCTCTGAAAAACTAATATGAACCACTGGAAATGTTATTGCACCTGACTTCACTGAATAGTAATTTACAATGCAAATATATGTAATTTTCCTTATGTGTAGTAGGCTTTGGGGGATGGGGGAAGAGGGTATGCAGTCCTGTTCTGTAAACACATGAAGAAAACTGCCCCTTAAACTGCTTAAATCTTCTTTTTCTTTAACAACTCTATTTTCACTAAGATCATATTATATTGTTGGTTTTTAATGATTGTCATGGCAGTCATATGTGGAGACTTTAAACAGTGGTAAGCATTAATAAATAGCTCTTAAAATTAAGATCTCAAAAAGCAGAAAATCATTGGTTCCTTTTAACAAACCTTTTTCAGCTCAAAAGGAACAGGCTTATATTATCTCATGTTTTAAGCCATTGTGATGAACAGATGTGTTGGTAATTGAAAGTCTCAGTGTCTGTCCTGGCAGAATAACAGCTCTAGGCTCTTTCTTATGTTTGCTGTGAAGTGGTAGAAAGAAGGAATGAGGACCAGAGGAGAGGTAGCAGAATCCATGGGTCTTTCCTAGGGATCACAGGAAAGAAATGTGCTTTTGGGAGTTAACTGTGAAATACATTTTCTTACCAGCCTCCTCTACCCACCTGTGGAGCCTGGCACTCCTCATCTCTAGCTGCCTCTATGCAACAAATGGGAAAGCATTTTAGTAAAAATATTTAGAAAACATTTAGTAAAAAATCTATGGAATTTTTCTTGGTGAACAGATTATTTTTTTTTCCTTGCTTATCTACTCATTATTGCTAGTATCTTTCTTGATTATGGTGTCTCTCAGACTTACAAGATTTACAGAGTTGTGTGAAATCTAGTATAGTCACACTGAGTAATGACCCAAAAAAGTTTCTCCATTCTTTTCAAGACTAAGGCAGACACTTTAAGTGGCCTTCCTCCCATTCAGATCTTGTGGTTCATCTCTATTAGAGCTTTGGGTTGATACAACAGTGTGAGCTTGAGGGGAAGTCCTGAGTGTCCTCATTTCACACATCTCAGAAGTTGTTCTGAGAGGTAGGAACTGGATTTTTTTTGGAGGAAGCCCCCCTCCTGGGTGCATTACATACACTGCAACCACAAACATGCATAGATGTAGGAACCAAAGACTGGGCCTTCAAACAGCTTCAAGCTGCGTGCTTTGTGACAATGTTTGATCCAGGAAAACAAACTCTATCTAGTCAGATATATCCCTGAGTCACAGGTTATGTGGGATTAGGGGGCTCAGCACAACCCCTTTTGGTCTACTAATCCACTCCTTAAATATAAAATTAGCTGCTTGCATAGAAATACCCTGAGTCACACAGGTAAATTCCCTTCTTTTTAGAGGAAGCTTTAGATACATATTTTGATACTGACTGTAAGCACAGGGACTATCAGCAGAATTGTAATGGTATCTTTTTCCTACTGCCTAAAATTGCCATAATGTTGTTATCCAAGGAAATTCTATGCTTACAGAAGGCAGTTTTCAGTGAGAATTCATTCAGTTTTCCATACAATTCAATTGATACTGAGTGGGTAGCCATCAAGTAACCTGCTAAAGTCACACACTGAGTTGTTGCTTTCCTTAAAACTGCAGACCAGCACCCTGCTGACTAGCAGTCCTGATTAAAACACAGCCTCCACCTATTAGGTATTAATAGAAATGGCCATATAACTACAAACCACTGAAGAAAAATGGAACAACATTTAATGATCCTCACATTGATGGGTCTATTTTTCAGATGAATACTAAACAAAGGCAGGGAAAATTCTGTTGGCTGGATAACTGAATAACATTTTTTTTCTGCAGTGATCACAGTCATCTTATTCTGTTGGCCAATTAACAGGCCCAATGCACTTTTGGAGTGCATTACAAATTAATGTTTTTTTAAGATTAATAAGTATTTAGGATTAAAAACAGCCCTGTGCTCTTTTTATTACTGACCTACTTTGATAATGATGAATGTTTAAGTTTGCCTGTGTAAATTATAATGTGTAGAGAGTGACACTCTTTTATCTGTGCTGCTTGTGATGAAATTATTTATTGTATTCTTAGTAACGCCTCATCTCCCATTGCCCAGGTATGCTGTTTTGCTCCATATGAAGTCTAAATGTGAAGAAAATTATACTTTTGCTATTCAGACCAGAATAACAGATTTGTTGTTCTTCTTAGGCAGAATTACTGAAAGTATTTCATGCCACTTGATTTTTCCCTGTGCTCAGAATCATCAACTAAATGGAGAGAAAAGGGTAGTGAAGCCTGTAAGCATGTTAAGAGAAAATAATTATGAAATGCTTGATTATGTCACTCAGTGGCAGTGTAAGCATACTTTGAAGGTAAGTATCAGCCTAAGGATCCAAAATCAGGGATCACAGGGAAAATGAAATGATCTCTTTCAAAAGTAGAATAACATGAAAATAAATATAACTTGACTCAAGTTATAATTGCTAAATGGTTTAAATAACAAATAAAATGTTTCCAGGTGGCTTTACAACCATGAGAAAGCAGAGAGAAACAAACTTAGAAAACTTGTCCACCAGCTTAGAAAACATGCTCTTCAGTGCACAGCAGCACCTCAGATGCAGGACCCTTTCCTATCCCTCTATTATTCTGGCATATGAAAAATTTGTAAAAGCTGCTCTATCACATTTCTGTTTCTATATAGAAAGGCTTCTCACAGGGTCACCATCTCCTTTGGGCATCCACCTGCTTTGCTATAGGGTCCTCCACAGGCTGCAGGTTGATCTCTGCTCCACCACTAACCTCCATGGGCTGCAGGGGGACAGCCTACCTCACCATGGTCTTCACCAGGGGCTGCAGGGGAATCTGCTTTGGCATCTGGAGCACCTCCTCCCTTTCTTTCTTCACTGACCTTGGTGTCTGCACAATTGTTTCTGTCACATATTCTCACACCTCTCCTGCAGCTGCAGTTGCACAGCAGGTTTTTTGCCCTTCTTAAATATGTTGTCATAACCACTACCACTGTTGCTGATGGGCTTAGCTTTGGCCAGTGGAGGGTCAATCTTGGAGCCAGCTGGCTTTGGCTTTATTGGATTTAGCGGAAACTTCTAGGAGCTTCCTGCAGAAGTCACCCCTGCAGCCCTCCCGCTACCAAAACCTTGCCATGCAAACCAAACATACACATAAAAAACATTCACAAAGTTAGGTTGTGGCTGACTGGTTTTGAACATCTGTCTGATAAGAAAATCCTTACTAATCTTAAGCATGTCTTTTCTCAGTGTTCTGTTTTAAATCCAAATCACCAAGGGATATGTCCTCAGAATAAGCATTTTAAATAACTATTATGTCACATAGCATGTGATGACTAACATCTTTCTTGCTTCAGAACAAGAACTAAATATTTTCTTGTTACTCCAAACAATCTCTGAGAATTGTTGCAATTTAAAAATATACTACATTGTCTCATTGAAACAGATTATTTAATGACATCTTATGTTGACACTTGGTTTTCAATCACTCTTGAAGTTTGCTATGCATATTCTTATAAGAATTCTTATGAGTAGAAGAGACTTTTCACAAGCCAAGATGTACTATGTAAGTGACATTGACATGAGAAATTCTACTACAGACCAACCAAATATAAGAAGAATATGGTAATACAGCTGTGTAGAAAAACCTGCATAAGTTTCAGGCTAGCCTCATCTAACGGGTCTTTCAGACATGACAGTGGAGTGTTCCTAAACAACTATGAAATATACAGCTTTATGAGTCTCACCTAAAACCAGTTAATCATATGAGAGACAATTGCCTCAGGAAGAATTAAAAATAGAAACAAACTTAGAAATGCATAGATCCTCCTAGCTCCAAAATCAGAGAGAGGGATCAATAAAGCTGCTTTGCCAGGAAATCTTTGCACCTGGTGTGAAGGGCTGTGTGTTCCCCTTGTCATTCACATGGTGCTCCAGCTGGTGAAGGTCTGGGGTGGTTTCAATTCATTTGCCATGTTCCTGCATTCAGAATTGTTTTGTGTGGACAAAGAATCAGATGTCTTAGAGAAAAGCAAAAGTGAGGAAGACAAGAATTTTATATCATGTCTGAGAATATTTTGCTAGTCATCTGCAGTCTAACCAATTAAAAAAACAGCCTGCGCAGTGCACTGTGTGCTTTGCTGCAACAGGGTATTTAAATGTATAACAGGATGTTTTACGGGGTTTACTGGAGCCTTTGTTTCCTCCCATATAAATAAATAAACTAAAAACTGATCCTATCAAGGAAGTAAAGATAATTTATTCATTAATATAACTAATAAATAGGAATGAGTCAATGCAGAGAGCTATTAATGAGAACCTCACCCCCTAAAAATATTTCAGTAGAGAATAAGTAGCCTGTCATGTATGTGGATGCAATAATCCCTCCAAAACAAGCAGATCAAAACTGCCAATGAGAAGAAGAAAATCTGTTTGAAGTTACTTTTTCCACTGGAGAACTATGATACAGGTCTTGCATCATGGTTAAAAGACTAGTAGTCTTATAAATCTGAAGCCAATTAGATAATTTACCAAACACCTAGATATTAGGTACAGCCTAATAAGATGCTCATAAGTACACCTGAAAGTGCATTATTGTTAATGCAGTAGATAATGTTCAAAAAGAGTTCAAACGAACCAGCTTGCTAGTAAAAGACATTTCCAGATTCTGATATCTTTCCAGAGCTTTGTTCGTTCAAAGACAGTAGCTGGCAGGCTGCCTAAGAAAGTGAATGTGATAAAGAGAAAACTATTATATCTGGTACTTCTTTCACAGGAAATGGTGACTCCTATGTCTCATTTTTCTTCTCTGCTTAATAATGTAATAATTCTCATGAAAGGAATACACAGAAATATAATGAAAAATTATATGATTGTTCAGTGAAAGAAAGCTATTTGAAACTCAGTGATTTCAGAGTACTGCCAGTACTTTTGCTGTGTGGCTGTTTGCTGAAGTCAACATGACTTGTTTGCCTCCAGATATTCACACTTCCTTGAAAACTGAGTTGAGTTCAGTTGAGTGTTAGTCTTCATCTAACTGGACATATCTCTAGGTGAGTCCTTTCAGGCTCTGTTCGTACTTGGAGCAAGTGCCACAGAACAGCATCTAAATTTTACTTCTAAACACAAAGTCACAAAGTCCATTTAAGGCAGGCAGGATGGGTGTATGATAATCCAGTGTTCACAGTTAAACTTATCTTTCTTTTTCCACAAGAAATTTCTACTGCACCTGATTGTCTTTTAAAAATATTAACTATGAATATATAAAAAATGTTTCTACATAATAAAAATATATAATCTACAACTGATATTGGGATATTATTACTAATGCTGTTATTATCAATAATCAACTACAGGCAGGTTTACCTGTAGGCATTCCTGGGAAGTAATTTATTCAAAACTTAACCTAAATTGTACCACATTCATCAGCTTTGACTAAAATAGTCAGCTTTTGAACAAACCCTTAACTTCTCCCACTAGATGAGTACACTGAGAATTTGATCTACCTGATTTATTAAAAGAAGCACTAAGCAATTTTTTCTTATGTGGTATCAGGAAGTAGCATTTAAACCTGGATATCTGTTTCTCAAAACATGGAAACATTTGGAAACACTTGAAAGCCTCTGTACTAATGAAGGCAAAGTGCTCTTTGCAGGCAAAGTGGCACTGCTGGGGAACTCGGCGTCATGCTTGCTCTGCAGTGGGATATACTGTCCAGTCTCCTCCTGTGGGTAAATAAAATTTTCCCACTGGGTTGCAGGGCTATGCGATGAATAATATGCTGCAGAGTCAGAGAGAAACAGAAGGAAATCTAAGAGCTGCAGAGTATTCATGCCATAATAGAGCACAACACCCAAGTTCAGGTGTCAAAGATTGATTTGACTTAGACACATCCTTAGAGCACTCAGAATACAGAGCAGCCTCAGGGCTTTGCGCCCTTCAAAACAAGCACTATCTGCCACTGAACCTAAACATTGCTCTTCAGTAGATAAACCAAGTGTCTGTATTTTTGTGACATTATAGCTACTAGATTAATTTTAAGCTAATCTAGCAACTTCTGAAAACATTAACAAGTGAAAAAGATCAAAGTCATTTAAAGGCATTCCTGAACCAATAAATAACAGTTTCTTGTACAGATAGATGACATTTGGGAACTGAGCTAAAATGATCAAATCAGCATCACGAATATATGACCCCAAGGAACAAGAACTCAAGAACTTATCCTTGAGGGAGTGCTTCAAGGCTATAAGCAGCTTCAGATCACTGATCTTTACAAAATAATTATTTTATGTGGACCTGATGAATAACACTTTATCTAGGCTAAGGCCAGCTCTGTTAATGATTATCCTATTACTTTTAGCTATGCTGGCAATATTGATGTTTAAATTTCAAATAAAGTAATATATTTTTCTATGAACATCTGTTATCTTATGATGTTAGTCGTGAAAAGTAGCAAAAATAATGCAATGTGGAGTGTAAGTAAAAATATTTGAACATTAAAATCACATTAGTAGGTGTATTACCAGTATAGTAACTTATATTACAGATGCACTTTACAACTGCCACTAGAAATGAGAAAGAGAAATCATTACAAAAGACACAACAGCTTGACAAGGAATAGCATATCCATCAGCATGAGCTGAGCAAGAAATATGACAAATGGGAACTGACAGTTGTATGAGCAACTTTACTTCTAAGGCTTAAGAATTCTTACATAGATATAAATGCATAAGGCTTAAATAAATGAAGTTATAAACTAAATTACCAGAGGAGCCTAGCTTGGCCTTTAATTAAACTCCCACAAAACAATTCTAGTATCAATCAAGTGAAGGAAAAAATGAGTGGTGTCCTGTGTAATATGAAGGCACAATTTACCTTTTGTTCTGTAGGTCACTGATAAGGAGTGTTACCACATCTAAATTCTAACATTTATACTCTCAAATAATTGTGTTTGAAAAGTGATATGTGCAATCAATTTCAAGCCTTGTAGATATTTTGGATCCATGTGGCCACTTCTCTAGTGTAACTCTGAGCTGAACCAGCTGATGGTTCACAGGAGAACTGACAGAAGGAATGCTGTCCCTGGAGCTCCAGCCTCTCTCCAGAGGATCTCATAACCCAAGGATCCCCATTGCAGTTGTCTCTGCTCAAAGACAAACTGCATAGACAAGTGTCCTCTACTGCACAATGTTGTGTGTAGGGTTGTGTCCAAAAAAGGTGACAACACGCCTGAACCCTTCTATAATTTTGGAGCTGCCTAGAATGTCAACAGAAGACATTAATTCAGGGTCCTTTTAGTAAGTAGTAGCTCACTGTCACTTGAAATTAGTCTTGACTTGCAGACTGAAAAAATCTAGGAAAAAAAAAAAAAGTATATGAGCCACCTTTAGTGATCAAAAAGCAATTAATATTCTGCAGATCTCAGTGCTGGATACATACAGTGTTTTTAGAAGAAAGAAAACAAATGTGAACATCCTGATGAAAATATTAAGCAATATGTGTTATGTTACCAGACAAGCTGGAAATACCATTTTGTTGGAGAGGTTACCTGGCAGTTTATTCAGCTGCTTTACTGGCAGGAAGACTGCAGTGGTGATATTTCAAAGTGATATTTCACCTAGCTGAGTATTTAAAATGAGATAATAGAAATCGTGGCATTTAAATCTGTAAGCACATTGATTGTTTTTATTTTTAACAGCATTGTTAGGTGTTCATTGTTATTTTGAAACCTACATTTTATTGAAGTAAACAGTGACATTAAGATTACTCCCCCAAAATACTCAATAAATAATTTATTTTTTTTAAAATCAAACTTCATATTTTTGTACGTGATTTGTCTGAGTGACATTTAGAAGTAGCTATCAGAGCATTTGAGTGAAGGTGCTCTCATGAGTGCATAATTATAATGAAGTTAAGAGACACGAAGCAAACAAATCTCAGAAACAACCAAAAAGATCTATTTTGGACAAAATTTAAGACTTAGGAACACTGAACACATTCTTCTGTATATGTATGCACTCACTGTTTTAGAAAATACATCAGTTTAATGAGTATTAGAAATATTACATAGTCACTTATTATATTAACTATAATGCCTACTTAGTGTGAATATAGTTTTCATCAACTCCAGACATACCAGAGAGGATTATTCGTGGAATAGAAATAACATTAATTAAATATGAAGATGATACCAAACTCAGAACTTTTCTTAATATTAGGAAAGAAAGGAATAATGACATGAGAATACAGAAGTATTAATATGTTCAGTAAATGAGAATTTGGAATTCTTATTAGAGATTATCTATTATAATCAATATGAGAGTAACATCAAAAGCAGAGGAAATAGTGGGCATCAAATGTTATGTTAATTTGTAACAGGATACAGCAAGAAAATAGATGGAGACTGCCAATGCAGCTGCATTAAGCTGGTGATGGTCTCATACTACACAGCTCTATCAGATCAGTTTCTGAAATACTGCCTTTATTTCAGAGTGTCTCTAAATAAATGAAGTCAACAAAATGAAAAGGAGTTAAAAAACAACTGTGAGGAAGGACTGCTCCAAGAGGAGCTGCTGCAAGACCTCCCTGTGCTCGTTCTGGTCAGGTGGTTACTGAGGAAGGATCTGAAGAAGGCCAAATGATTTGAGAAAACATTACCTAGGCACTTGATATCTTCTCCCAAGTAACAAGTGATAGGACAAGAGAAAATGGCCTTAAGTAGCATAAGGAGAGGTTTAGATTGTATATTAGGAAAAATTTCTCCACCTAAAGGCTTGTCAAGCGTTAGAACAAGCTGCCCAGGGAAGTTGTAGAGTTGCCATCAATGGAGGTACTTAAAAAATGTAAAGATGTGGTGATTTAGGGACATGGTTTAGTAGTGAACTTGGTAGTGTTTGTTTAATGGTTGGACTTGATGACCTTAAAGTCTTTTCAAACCTAAATGGTTCTATGATTTTATTATTCTGGTGGGAGAGAGTAAGGAAGGTGTCAAAGACTGTATGAGATCTGCCCAGAAGCATGGGAGGCCTTGCTACAGACTGCTTACCTGGGTGAGATCAGATTTCATCTGATGGGGGGCACAACTCCTGCACTGATTTATAAATACTAAGCTGGGGCTGAGGCAGGATCTGAGTATTTTTACCCTGGTAAACCCTTAACAACTCTGAGCACTGGGAAGCACTCTGAGCTCTCTAAGGAAGGTGAAGATTTTTTTCAAGAGGACATGTGAGGACGAAGAAAAGTAATAAATATGAAAAGAAAAATATATGTTGGGAAACCAAGCCTGGGATCTAAAATGCTATAGGTGTGAATAAAAAACAGTCTGAGATGACCAAATTATCTGGAGAGAGCAGATTAAAATATGCAGATGGACTATATGGAACCATTTTGAAATTAGATTTTTAAATGCTGTTGGTAATTTCTGATGTCCACATTTAATGTCAATAGTGTTTGTAAAATGATCATCCTGCATCATCACTATTGTTATCAACATTATTGTTGATATTGGTATAGTATGATTCTGTTTTAACATGATAGTTAAACACACTTGGGATAGTGAGTTTGAATTCCAATCTTAATATTCAAAATTCCTAAGTATCTATCATTATAGTCAATGGTATGTTTTATAGTTAAGTACTTTAGACCTTCTGTGTTGGGTCTGGCTGAGATGGAGTTGATTTTCCTCATAGCCGCCCTAATAGTGCTGTGTTTTTTATTGGTATCTAGAAATGTGTTGATAACACACCAGTGTTTGAGCTAGTGCTGATCAGTGCTTGCACAGCATCAAGGCTGTCTGTCCTACATTCCCCTCTCACCAGTAGGCTGGGGGGTGGACAAGATTCTGGAAGGGGACATAACCAGCCTAGCTGATTCAAACTAACCAAAGGAATATTACATACATTATGACATCTGCTCAGCAATAAAAGCTAAGAGAGAAAGGCAAAGGGGGGACACATTTGTTAGGTCTTCCATATATTTGTTGTGTTATATCTTCTGCATTTGTTATGTTTATCTTCCAAAGCAACTTCTATATGTACAGAAGCCCTACTTCCTGGGAAGTGACTGGACATCACCTGCTGATAGGAAGTAGAGAGTAAATCTTTTGTTTTCCTTTGCTTCTGTGTGGCCTTTGCCTTTAAACTGTCTTTATCATGACCCATGAAATTTTTCCATTTTTCCTCCCCACTTTGTCCTGCTGAGGAGGGAAGTGAAAGAGTGGCTTGATGGGCACCTGGCATCCAGCACAGGTCAACCCACCACACCTTAATACAGTTTAATGACAATTTCAAAACCTTTCAAAATGGAGTCTTAAGGATCCCTAAAACTAGGCTTCAGTCCCTGATTCTACTAATCTTCCATAAAATCTCTTGATCTTTATCAGAAGAAAGAGTACTTGGAAAATAAATCTAGTAGTCTTGGGAGCAAAAGACAGGACACACAACTGTGTTCTGTTAAAATAGACGACTGTATACAAAAAGTATGTGAGGTCAAAAAGAAGTATGTAGGTCAAAATATAATTACAAATTTTTAGGTAATAATTTAATCTAGTTTAGGATAGAAATCCACACTGCAAATTGTCTACCTGGATCTAGTCTTCCTTTGTAGCAACAGGTGAACTATCTGCATACCTTCAAGTGAATGATTTAATTCAAAGCTTATCTGTACTCCAGCCTTCCCATCTTCTGTACATTGAAGAGGGAAGATTACAGGGTTACAAATATTCCAGTTCTATTCCAGTGACTATTCAGATTATTTTTCCCACTAAACACTTGTGACTTTTTCTAACCTTGTTCTAACAAAAAGCTGAGCATGAGTCAGAAGTGCACCACTGCAGTAACAAAGGCAAGTCAGAACCTGGATTGCATCTGCAGGTCATATTACTATCAGAGTTATAGCCACTCTACCCAGCACCTGGCAGGCTGCACCTGGAGTACTGTGTCCATTTCTGGTCCCCACAATTCAAAAAAGAAACGGACAGACTGGAGAGAGCCCAAAGGAGGGCCCCAAAGATGATCACAAGGCTGGAGAACCTGCCCTGCAAGGTCTTTTATCCCTGGAGAAGAGAAGGCTCAGATGGCTATGAAGAAGATGAAGGCTTTCTCTTCACAAAGAGACACATGAAGAAAAGAGGCAATGAGTACAAGTTGTACCAGGGAAGGTTTCATCTTGATATAAGATCTCAAAATTTTTTATGGTGAGAATAATTGTTCACTAGAAAAACCTCCCCAGGGACGTGGTAGAATTATCACTGGAGGTTTTCAAGATGCATTTGGACAGGGTGCTGGATAATATCATCTAATCTCCCTTTCCCACAAAAGGTTGGACCAGGTGGTCTTTCAAGGTTCCTTCCAATCTGGACTGTTCT
This sequence comes from Megaceryle maxima, assembly GCA_024605025.1. Classification (NCBI taxonomy): domain Eukaryota; kingdom Metazoa; phylum Chordata; class Aves; order Coraciiformes; family Cerylidae; genus Megaceryle; species Megaceryle maxima. The sequence goes on from JANHGN010008905.1 coordinate 34,700, forward strand.
ATGATTCTAACCTAGATCAGAAGAACTGGGCTAGGTAACAGCCAGTACTGTTTTGGGATAACCCCTTAAATGTAATTAAATGCCATCTTAGGAAATCTCTGTGAAAAATACCTGTGACAAGCATACATTTAATTAAATAAGATTCAAACATAAATAATTGTCACTAAATACAGATGGGTTATTTGTGTAGGTAGCATTAAGTACAATCTATTGTCTGAGACCTTTCCACAGAAATGAATTACACTATTTATTCATCTCAGTTTTCCCATAACAGAAAGAGCAAAATAGACCAAAGGTGAAATCTTCAGTCCAGTCTCAGACAGTTGTTATGGTCATGTTATTTAAAGTGGTATAGGCACTTAAAAGACCAAGTATAATTGCAGAAGACTTAGATATGACAGAATCATAGAATCACAAAATGGTACGGGTTGGAAAGGACCTCTAGGGAACACCTAGTCCAACTTCCCTCCTAAAGAAGATTCACCCAGATCAGGTTGCACAGGTTCACATACAGATTTTGAAAGTCTCTAGAGGAGACTCCATGAACTCTCTGAGGACCCTGTTACAGTGTTCTGTCACCCTCACAGTAAAGAAGTTTTTCCTCATGTTGAGGTGGAACTTTCTGCATTCCATTTTGTGATCATTGCCCCTTGTCCTAGATACAAACTTGAAAATCAGAATTGGGAGGAAGGAGCTACATTTCTTTCAAGGACTTCAGCTTAGAGTTCTGGGTTTTTCTTATTGTTCAGGAAGAATGCTGCCCACCTTGGACTTTTGGGCTTATAAACAATGGAAGCAATTGCATTTGATGGCCATAACAATTAAGATAAATTCTAAAGATCAATCCTGGTGGACAGAAATGTTTCTAAAAGTATAGTTTTGACTGGTTTAAAGTAATTTTGAAATAGTAAAATATATCATAGTGATTGATTTTTTTTTTACAATTCTAGAAGCAATTATATGTTAAAATCAAGTATGTGAATAAAGACTACGCAAATTACTAGATATAGGGGTTTTGAATGAGGAATATTCAGTGTCACCCTTTATTGCTTAAAATTGGTTAATAGTTTTTTGCATGAGTTACTAACTAAGCAGCAAAATGAAGAGACATAGATATGTGTTACAACAGATTGATTCTGTACTAACTTAAAAAAAAAAAAAAATCCTAAAAAAATCACTATTGAAAGAAAATGTGGTTTCTTTACTAGGCTGTCCTTTGGTAACCATGGAAACCACAGACTTGTCCAGGACATAAAAGAGAACTATATCACGTTGAACACATTTTTTTGTTAAGAGTCAAAGTTTTACAGCAATGAAAGTCATATAACTTTGTACGGTGGTTCTTTGTCAGGATTGTGACCTCCACAGAGAAGCAATACTCCTTGGAAATAAGGAACTCAGTAAATCTCTGGTGATCTGGTACAACAACAGCTGCTATTGCTGTCAGGTCTGTGTTCCTGTGAAGCAGAAAATCATTACTGATCAATAAATCAGACTTCTAAGGAAATGCTAGAAGATGGTGGCATTATCTCTCACTCTTCCATCCTTGAAGTGAAGAGAGATACAGTGAACACAGGGTGCTTCCCCAGCACCATCTCATCCCAACAGAGATGCACGAGAACTAGCCCTTAAGCATGCATCCCCTTTTTATGAAAATGGTGTGTCACATTCAAGAATTATTAGCTCACAAATGTGACCCAGATCACCACTGTCTGGAGATGCAGGGTTGTGTCTACGCTATAGGGTACTACAACACTCATCTATTCTCTTTAATCTCAAGGTAGAAAAGATAGAAGGTGTAAAGTAGTGAAGAACTGGCTAGCTGAAACACAAAATACTAAGAAGGTTGCTCCTAAAGAAGGGAATAATAATTTAAACGAAAAGTAATTTTTGTACAGTTTTGTCTGAGAACTATTTACTGCAGCATTCAGTGGTGAGGTAGTGGCATGAATATTTTTCCCAAATAACTCCATAGCAAGAAGGGATACTATTTTAATAGCCAGTTTTGTCTAATGTTATTTGAAAACATACTTAAAAGGTCAGTTGGTGATGCATTTTAATTAGAAGGTCTATGAAAAGTTTTAGCTTAACAGTTGCTTATACCTATGCATCCCACAATTAGAATATTTGCCATAATGAACATTCACCCCAAAATCCTGAATTTATTATGGATTATTGAAATTAATTGAGGGTTAGCTTTTTGAATGAAGATTTTTTTTTTCCCTTAATTTAACTTAAAACAATTTTTTAATGCAGTCTAGAGAGATTAATATTTATTCGGTGGTGACTAAATATGGCTAACTGCTGCTGTGCAGGTTTTTAATCAAAAATATGCTCCATGCATTACAGGTCAAACCCAAGGTATTCTGAACTAGAAACTCTGCTGGGTTTACTTGAAGCATTCTCCACTACTTTAGGCAACATGTGGTTAGCTGAGCTGTGTAAACAACAAAATTTGCACCTCTGTGACCGAACAAAGCAAAACAAACAAAAAATAATTTAAGCATACAAATAGAATTAAAGTAAAACTATTTGACCTAAAATTGTCTTTAAAGACAATTTCTAAGTCAGACAGATTTCAAAATGGAAAACATTATGCAAGAAAAAATAGTTAAAATTTTCAAAGTACCTATTTTCCTGTTGTTACCTGAAAATGTTTAGCAAATACTATTTGTAGCATGAGCAGTTTTGGTTATGCTTTGCAACTAATTGTTGGCTGTGAATGGGAGAGATGTCTGAAGACTGGAGGAACCCGGTCTTCAAAAAGGGCAAGAAGGAAGACCCTGGAAATTACAGACCAGTCAGTTTCACGTCTATCCCTGGAAAGGTGATGGAGCAGCTCATTCTGGAGGTCATGTTTAAGAACATGGGAGAAAAGAAGGTTAGCAAGAGTAGTCAGCATGTATTTACCAAAGGGAAGTAATGTTTGATTAATCTGATAGCCTTCTGCAATAGTATGACTGAATGGGTAGATGCAGGGAGAGCAGTGGATGTCATCTACCTTGATTTTATCAAGGCTTTTGACACTGTCTCCCATAACATCCTCATGGATAAGTTCAGGAAGTGTGGGTTAGAAGAGTGGATGGTGAGATGGATTGAGATCTGTCTGAACAATAGAGCTCAGAGGGTCATGATCAGTGAAGCAGAGTCCACTTGGAGACCTGTATCTAGTGGTGTTCCCCAGGGTTCAGTTCTGTGTCCAGTCTTATTTAACATCTTCATCAACGACCTGGAAGAAGGGATGGAGTGTGCCCTCAGCAACTTTGCTGTTGATACAAAACTGGGAGGAGTAGCTGATACACCAGAAGGCTGTGCTGCCATCCAGTGAGATCTGGACAGACTGGAGAGCTGGGCAAAGGAGAACCTAATGAAGTTCAAAAAAGGCAAGTGAAAAGTCCTGCATCTGGGGAGGAATAATACCATGCACCAGTACAGGTTATGAGTTGACTTGATAGAAAGCTGCTTAATGGAGAAGGACCTTGGAGTCCTGGTGGACAATAAGTTATCCATGAAACAGCAATGTGCCCTTGTGGCCAAGAAGGCCAGTGGTATCCTGGGGTGCATTAAGAAGAGCGTGTCCAGCAGGTCAATGGAGGTTCTTCTCCCCTCTGTTCTGCCCTAGGGAGACCACATCTGGAGTATTGTGTCCAGTTTTGTGCTCCCCACTTCAAGAGGGACAGGGTAATACTAGAGAGAGTCCCATGAAGGCTATGAGGACAATTAAGAAACTGAAACATCTCTCATGAGGAAAAGCTGAGAGACCTGGGGCTGTTCAGTCTGGATCTTATTACTGTTTACAAATATCTGAATAGTGTCTGTCAAGTAGAAGGGACCAGTCTCTTTTTAGTGGTGCCCTGTGATAGATGCAGAACACTGAACTCTTAAGCTGAAGTCCTTAAAAGAAATGCAGTTCCTTCCTCCCAGTTCTGATTTGCAAGTTTATATCTAGGACAAGGGGCAACGGTCACAATCTGGAACACAGGAAGTTCCACCTCAACATGAGGAAAAACTTTACAGTGAGGGTGACAGAACCCTGGAACAGGCTGCCCAGGGAGGTTCTGGAGTCTCCTTCTCTGGAGACTTTCAAGACTCATCTGGATCTCTTCCTGTGTAGCATGCCCTGGGTGATCCTGCTCTGGCAAGGGTTTGGACTTGATGATCTCCAGAGGGCCCTTCCAGCTCCTACCATTCTATGATTCTATAATTCTCTAATTCATAGCAAATGTTTAGCCAAGATGTGGTGAAAACTTGGTAATATTGCAAAAATCTTTACACAGAGCACAGGATTGTAAGTAATTCGATCCAAAAAGTAGATTTTGAAATGCTTTGAAATAGTTTTGTTTCCTTCATCTCATTCTACACTGAAAGGTAGTTTTGGTTGGTGTTTTGTTTTTTTTTTTTTTTAATTTTATTTTTGATTTTCATTAGAAGTCAAGAGTGTTAATTTGGAAAATGAAATGCTATCTTTTTTTAATGAGCAAAATTGCTCTTCTTCCTTTTAAATTCTGGTTTTTTTAGAATTCAATATTGCAAAATAGTGCAGGAAACACTGTCCCACATAGTGTTGTGACTTCATTTTCCTTTTCAACCATCTTAACTTTTTCATCTTTTGAATATTTTAAGTGAAAAGGTATTTCATAATTAATATTATGAACTATAAACAGAGAAACAATGTTGGTGCAGACAGGTTATTTATGCCTTAAAGAGTTTTGACCTAATCTTTAAAATCTTATTCCATCAACTCTTTCTTAGCTTCAGTGTGAGCTTGGCTTGAATATGAATTTGGGCAAGGGTCCAAGGAGAAGGAAAGCAAGGGTGAACTTTCTGCTATTATGGACCATAAGAATGGAAATTAATAAAATTATCTGTAAGGCTGCCAAGGCTGTAAGAGATGTTTTTATTAATCTCAAATAATTTTAAGAGAAAATAAAATAAATACAAAATAAATAACGATTGTCAAAGAGCAAACTGACACAGAATCTCAATATGAAAAATAATTAAAACTGTATTTAAATGTCAGAGATAACAGATAAATGGAATCTTTCATCACAATGGACAAACACAATTCTTTTGCTGTTTTGGGTCTTCCAGGTAATTAGAGAAAAGGCATAAATGTGTATTCTAAGAAGCTAAGAGAAAAGAGAAATATTGTGTAGGGATCATAGAAAGTATTTAAATGCCATCTCTGTTGGCAATTAGAAATATGAAAACTCTGTAAACATGCTTTTAGGATTATGGGATTATTATGATTTGCTAACTCAATGCATTCCTTTGTCTTTACATGTAGGAAAAGCATTTGACAAGGTTGAGTGGTCAGTTTTTAATCAAGTAAACATTTTAAAAGTGTTTCAAGGATACGGAAGTACAAAATGTGTTTTAAAAATTGATGGCCTTGACAAGTTTTTCTGAGAAATTTACTTCCAAAGAGAAAGTAAGTTCACAGAAGTTTTCAAAATTATATAGCATTCCATTTCCCAAAACTGCTGTTGTCCTCCCAAGTAATCACAGCAAGAATAAAACATTTTATGAGGAAGCTCTTGATGTCTGTGTGTGCCATTTACATTGTAAATTCTATTATGTTACAGATTTGTGTTATAAAAGGAAATTTAAATAGCAATATGTAAGCTGAAGCCATATTATGACTAACAAACATTTGAACTGTACTTACCAGAGACCAGGAATATACATGTAACACAGCCACTAAAAAGTTGAACAGCAGTAAGCCTTACCATGCTAGGCAATTGAGTCTTTGCTGGGGTGGGCTGTAGGTTGGGAACTTTGCCACTTCTGACCTTCATTCAGAGTGTAACTTGTAGAATTTTTGATATTGGTGGAAAGTGGGGAAAATCCTGATTGTATTATCAATCCTGTTCTCACCAGGCGTTAGCAAGCAAAGAAACATTTAATTGAATTCTCTGATGCTTCTCAGGAGAGGGAGGGTACGGGATGTATGTCCTGGGAAGGGGTGGGTGTTTAAGGAAAGGGCATGGTTGAGGAAACCCTCTAGAGCAGGTTAAATGAGTCTCATGGGAACATAGTTCTGAATATATTAACATGATGCAGCCCAGCTGTCAAAAGGACTTCTACCTATATTATCAGGAAGCCTAATACACTGATAGGCTTCTGTAAAGAACTGGATTAGAATCCAGTATCTGGCCCATTTATTTTAAGTAGTTAACTGTGGAATTTACTCCTCTTTATTTTTTAGGTTCTGAGGAAATTTATAGTAGTAAGTATGTAGTATAGTTTTATTTTAAATATTTTATTGCATTCTATTATAACTGAAGATATTGACAGAGAAGAGGCATCACTTTCCCCAGGTTATTATTATTATTATGCATTTATTGTTCACTTATTTAAATTCTGCAGCACTTGTTACAAATTAAAATATTTTGTTAGCAAACTTGAAGCTGAAAAGAAGTGTGATACCTCTGAAATTTGTGACTGTTGTTGGCTTGTATATGCCATTTACTTTGTGATGGAATGAGAGCATCACATCATGTTGCTCATAAATATGTCATTGTGATATATTCAGTTGACTTTAAGTCTCCAAATGCAGCAATCCATCCATAATTTTTCTTAATCATAAACAGGAATTAAACTTGTTCAGCTCATCTTTTAGCGTAACAGGGGCACCCTCCCCTCTAACTGAAGCAAAGTTTTAACAGAATCACAGAATTGTCATGGTTGGAAAAGACCTCTAAGATCACCTCTTTGAACTGACAACAAAAAGCAACCAAACCAACCAAAAAAGCAGAAAAAAACCCCAAATAAAATCAAACATAAACAAAAAACCCAACAAAAACCCCACAAACCACAACCTCACTGTCTCTCTAGAGCATGTAGCATGTGCTGAATTGCCTCATCTTTTTTAATATCTCGAGGGATGGTGACTCCACCACCACCCTGGGCAGCATTTTTCAGTGCCTGACTATTCTTTCAGTATAGAAATTCTTCCTAATATCTAATGTAAGCCCTGGTGCAACTTCAGGCCATTTCCTCTAGTCCTATTATTTACTTGAGAGAACAGGCTGGCACCTACCTCACTACTACCTCCTTTCAGGTGGTTGATCATAGACAGAAATAAGGTCTCCCCCTCAGCCTCCTCCAAACTAAACAATCCCAGTTCCCTCAACCTCTCCACAGGACCTCTCCAAGCCCTTCACCAGCTTAATTGCCCTTCTCTGAATTTGCTCCAGCACCTCAATGTCTTTCTTGTGGTGAGTGGCCCAGAACTGAACCCAGTACTTGAGTTGTGGCCTCACCAGTGCCAAATAGAGGGGCATGATCACTTCCCTTCTTCTGATGGACACACTGTTTTTGATACAAGCCAGGATGTTGTTGGCCTTCTTGGCTACGTGGCCACACTGCTGGCTCATCTTCAGGTGGCTGTCAACCAATGCCCACAAGTCCTTTTACACCAGGCAGCTTTCCAGCCACTCTTCCCCAAGCCTGTAGTGTTGCCTGGAGTTGTTTCCCAAATGCAGAACCTGGCACTCGGATTTGTTAAGACTCATAAAATTGGCCTCCTCCCATCGATTCAACCTGCCCAGCCTCCCTACCCTCAAGCTGATTGACACTCCCACCCAATTTGGTGTCATCTGCAAACTTGCTGAGGAAGCACTCAATCCCGTCATCTAGATCATTGATAAAGATATTAAAAAACTGTCCCCAAAACTGAGCCCTGGGGGTCACAAATGGTGACCAGTTGCCAGCTGGATTTAATTCCATTTACTACAACTGGCCAGCCAGTTTTTAACCCAACAGAGTCCACCTGGCTATGCCATGAAACTCCATCTTCTCTAGGAGAATGCTGTGGGACATGGTGTCAAAGATTTTACTAAAGTCCAGGTAGACAACAACCACAGCCTTTCTCTCATCCACTAGATGGGTCACCTGGTCATAGAAGGAGATCATGTTAGTCAAGTAGGACCTGCCTTTCCTGTACCCATGCTGTCTGATCCCCTGACTGTCCTGCACTTGACATATGATCTCACTCAAGATGAACCTCACCATAATTTTTCTGGTTACCATGGTCAGGCTGACAGGCCTGTAGTTCCCTGGATCCGCCTTCCAGCCCTTCTTGTAGATGTGCATCCATTGGCAAGCCTCCAGTCATCTGGGACCTCCCCTGTTAACCAGGACTGTTGATAAATGATGATGAGAGGTCTGGCAAGCTCCTCTGCCAGCTCCCTCAATACTCTAAGGTGAATCCCATCCATCCCCATGAACTTGTGAATGTCCAGGTGCCATAGCAGGTCACTAACTGCTCCCTCCTGGATTATGGGGGGTTGTTCTGCTCTCCATCCTTATCTTCTGGCTCAGGAGTTTGAATAACCTGGGGGTAGATGGTGTGCTAATAAAGACTGAGGCAAAGGCAGCATTAAGTATCTCAGGCTTTTCCTCATCCTTTGTTGTAATGTTCCCCCCTGCATCCAATACAGCATGGGGATCCTCCCTATCTCTTTATTTTGTTAATGTATTTATAAAAACTTTTTAAATTGTCCCTTATGACAGTGACTAGATTGAGCTCCAGCTGGGCTTTAGCCTTTCTAATTTTTTCTCCGCATGACCTAATGATATCCCTGTACTCATCCTGAGATGCTGCCCCTTCTTCCAAAGGAGGTAAACTCTCTTTTTTCTGAGTCCCAGCAAAAGCTCCATGTTCAGTCAGGCTGGTCTCTTCCCTGCCATTTCAACTTAATGGCACATGGGGACAGTTGCTCCTGCACTTTTAAGATTTCCTTCTTGAATATCATCCAGCCTTCCTGGACTCTATCCTTCAGTACTGTCTTCCAAGGCACTCACTAACCAATGTCCTGAACTGGCTGAAGTCTGCCCTATGGAAGTCCATGGTGGAGGTTTTGCTAACCCCCCCCCCCCCCCCCCCCCCCCCGTCTTCCGGGGAGGAGGGAGATAAAAAGATCATGGATTGGGTGTGGCAAAGAGCACACCAACCCCCACCCCCC
>JANHGN010008905.1:43768-63765 GCA_024605025.1 Megaceryle maxima
CTCCTTCCTGGATCTTCTCCTTCCGTTCTTTCTTCCCAGGCACTCAATAACCAATGCCCTGACTGGGCTGAAGGCTGCCTTATGGAAGTCCTGGGTGGAGGTTTTTCTAACCCCCCCCCCCCCCCCTCCTTATTTGACTAAGGATGGAGAACATAATAATTTCATGGTTGCTAAGCACAAGACAGCCTCCAATCACCACACCTCCCACCAGTTCTTCCCTGTCTGTGAATAGCAGATCTAGTGAGTCACCTTCCCTGGGTAGGCTCACTTACCAACTGTGTCAGTAAGTTGTCTTCCATACACTCAAGGAACATCCTAGACTGTCTCCTCTCTGTTATGCTATATTTCCATCAGATGTCTGGTAGGTTGAATTTATCCACCAGAGTAAGGTCTAGTAATTGTGAGACCTCTGCCAGCCACTTGTAGAATGCTTCATCTGCCTCCTCATCCTATTTAGGTGGTCTATAACATGATATCCACCTTATTTACCTTCCCCTTAATCCTTCATTATAAACACTCAACCTTAATCAATCTCACAAAGCAGTCAAAACATTCCCTAATATGTAGAAGCACCCTGCCACCTCTCCTTCCCTATCTATCTTTTCTGAAAAGCTTATAGTTCATCCCATCTCCCTTGCTTTATTAGGTTTTTCAAGCTATTTTAAATCGAATAAGGGTTATGTCAAGTAATTGTCACTCTCAGCAAGCCAGCATGAGAGGAACTGGAGATTTAGTCAGGGTATTTTTTGTCAATGTATTTACAGCCTCCACAATTATTTTAGATAAAGCTAAGCCAATTCATAGATTAAAAAAAAAATAATAATTTACATCAGAGTCCTCCTACATATTTTCTCTCTTGGTTTCTATTTCTCCATCTCTTATGATCATTGAAAAATCATCCCCAGGTGGATGAATCTGCTTCCTTTTAGAGTATCTCTTTTTTTTTTCAGTCACTCGAGAGGACGCTAGTGCTATGTTTGGCATAGTAAATTCAACTGCTTTTACATTGCATTTGCCTTTTGTTTGCTAGAAATGTCCCAGATACTTTCATGACTTAGAAGTGGCCATGGACAACAATTTACCTCTCAAGTGTTTTCTGTTCTTTATCCTAAAAGAACAGAAGTTTATGAAAAAGCTTGATACAGAAAATTAGATTGGAAAGTATTAGTAAGTGGTTTAAATAATTAATTTTATCTTTATTTTCCATACTTAAATTTATCTCTTATTCCAGCACAACAATATTGCCACACCAGTATGTTGTTTTTTGTTTTGGTTTTTTTTATATGAAGAGTAGTTTTGTGCTTTTTTTTTCAGTGCCACAGCTGAGCACTTCTGCATAGTTATGCATGTTCAGAAATGCTGTGGCCTGCTGATGGGACATGGTAGGTGAAGGTCTGTGAGTACACCATGTAGTGGCTCAAGTACAAAACTACATCAAATGCCATCTTAGGCTTTGATGCCAGGAGCTGTAGGCAGGCCTCAGTTGGAGTTGTACCTGCAATGTTGGAAAAATGATGAAGGTGATTCTGGTACATTGATTATGAAAGCCAAAGGACAGAGAGTAAGGAGCAGAGAAGTACAGATGCTGCACCAACTATCCTCTTGATCTAAAGCTTTACTAATTTTATCTCAACAAGTAAATGAGAGTATTAGTTTGTTAGTGTCTAAAAAAAAATCCAGAAAAAATGGCCATTACCTTGTAACTCCATTATTTGCTGCTGTCAGGTTGTCCAGAGAATTTGTGCAGGCTGTGACTTTGAGGCATTTTCTAAACCTGCCTCTTCTAGCCTTGGTTGCCATGTGATCCTACAGAAAGGGAGGAACTGCCTTTTGCCTGTCAGAATCCTGGGTGAGCTTTAAGTCAAGATTATTCTCCTTATACACATGGATACATGGGTGATATAGATACCATTCCTCAAAGTTTTGCTTTATAGTGTAAATACAGAGGCAACATACAGTACAAATCAAATCTGAATATATTCATGGTGAACCATTAACACAGCTAAGAATACTTGAATAAAAAGCAGTTTCAGCATTTCTCTTTCTCATAGGAATAAGGTGGTATTACTACATAATTTCACCTGAAATCTAAGTAACAGTCTTGCTAGCTAGCTGCTGAAGGTCTAGAAAATTTCAGGCTCTGAGTGTTGTGTATATTTCAATATTCACAGCTGTAATAATATGAAGTTCACATTTATACTGAGATAAATGACTAGCCAAAGTTGTCAGCTTTTGTGCAACAGAAACATGTAAAACTAAGGGTGACAGTAGTTAAAAATGACAGACCTGTTAGGTGATATTATCTTATTTTGGTACAGTACTTCAACTCACATCAGTACACCAGGTAACTAAGAAAAAATATAAAGACAGTTTGGCCTGGAGAAAAGTCCTTTTCAAGGATTTTCTCAAAGAGTTCCAAGTCCAGGGCACTCACAAGATAAGAAAAGTAACTTCCATCCATGCTCCTAAACCTTAAGGATAAGAACATGCTTAGATGTTCTGCTGGATCAGGACTGAATTCAGTGTAACACGTTAAATCTGATCTCACTGAAGTCTGAGTGAAAGCTATTTTCATCATTTCAGGATTATTCTTATAGATTCATTGTGAGTTTCTACAAACATGGCTATACCTGGGAATAAAGAACATTATGCTCAATAAACTGAAAGGCAGCAAGGAAACTCTTCTTCATCCATGGACCTTGAAAAAGCTCACAAGTGCAGTAGATTTTAATTATGTGAACACTTTAAGTTGTTCATCACATGAACCATATAAAATCTTTCTGAAATCTAGGTTAATTACTATATATTATTCATCAGGTTTCCTTTTTGTCTGGAAATCTTACAATAACCTTGGCTGAAAAGGCTGGACATTACAGCCTGACAATGCATGTGGAGAATAGTGGCACCACTCTATTACAAGAGAAGCATTACCTATTATACTGCATATAATCCTATTGAAATGCTTTGGAAACTTGATGATGACAGGATTGTGTTTCAGGCTTGCTCCTCCAGCTCTCTTTTGGGAAAATTAAATGGTCAATAGAGCTTTTTCATCATATATCTTGCTTAAGGCAAGACCAAAAAAAAAAAGGTATTTGCATATATGTATGTATCTGATAAGAATTATACCTCTATTAATAACTTTTCCACACATTGCATTTCCAAAACAAAGATTAAACCTCTTACAGTTTAAATTATATTTAATGTACTAGCATATTACTGATTTGCATAGTAGTCACAGTAGTACAATCCTCATTCTGTGAGAGTTGTGAATGCCCTACAAGATTCCTATTGAAGTGAATAGTAATTAAGAACCCTCAACACAATAGAGGTTCAGGCCATATAATGTAACTCCTCTATACTAATTTCTTTGTTGTTCTGGTAATAGAAACATTGTTCTTTTCATTCCTTATCAGTTACCTGCTGGATCCAGTTTTCTCTCTTGAGGCTGTGAGCAAAATTCTTTGCTGACACAGATGGATACATCTGTCTTCATTGATGTTGAATGTATCTTCACCAGCAAATTGTTGACCCCAACCTCAATAACAACCATGATTCCATTATAGGAATAGGCTGTATTATTTTGCCCCCAAATATTTGAATAATAAAATGAGAAACATTTGTATTATTTCTGTGACTGTGACACACTGTTTCTGTTCCTGCTGAACCTCTTCCTGTGGTGTTACACAGAAGAGGTTGCTAAAAGGAGCAGGTAGACAGGGTGAAACTATGACCTTTATATGAAGCAGGCTACAAAGAACGAACAGGTACAGACTTGGCACAGGTAAGCCCAAGCCCCAGACCAGGTAACAGTGGCACACTAGGAAGAAGTAAATAAGAAATGAAAGACCAGAGTTTCCCCACAGCCCTAACAAGCACTGTTGGGCTGCAGTCACTCCAGGATAGCACATTATGGCTAGGATATGCACAGACTCAGCGAGCAGCTATACCAGGTAGAACCACATTAATGGCAAAATCAATATGAAATTAAGACTCATTCCTGTGTAACTTGTTTTCTGTTTTGAGAGTCCAATGTGTAAGACATCTTGTAACCATAACACAAACAAAAATATTTGCTGTGAGTAGGTGCCTGGTCTTACAGGGTGAGACAGAAGGGGAACTCCTGTGTGTCTTGCATCTATCTCTCAGCAGCAAGACAAGGAGACATTTCTCTTTCCCTTATTTTGGCCATTAAATAGGAATTTGACAAGTCAGATGTACCGCAGAAACTCAAACATGGCCATGGAATAGCAATGGACATCTAATAACAACAAAATGACTCTGTAGCATAGTTGAATTAATTGTTTTGCTCCCAGTATTCATCTTGAAACTGTGCACAAACACATGCTATTCAATGGCCTGCTCTCATTTGTAAATACTAGGATCATAGGTTGTGCTAAAACACTTGCTATAGTAAATGATATCTCTACTTCTTGCTGACATTGAAAAGCATATGCTTGAAGAAGCCATTTTTAAAAAATGAAATTCATACTGTAAGTTTTACATAGCCTTTATTTTCTTGGAAATTTAAGAGGTGAATTAAAGCACCTTCAATTCATTATTGCTTTAAAATGGTTGAATTGATAAAGTCAGATAGTATTTAAATCCTCTCATCTGTTCAGTACGTGTCAGCCTTTTCTTATTTCAAGCAGCTCAGTGGCATCCTCTGCTTTATCTGGAATGATTATGGAGGGACTATAAATGCAAAAAATATCCTTGATAAAATATTTCTTTTTATTATTGCCTCTTTGTTCATTGAACAAGAATTTTTTTCTCTTTGTTCTGTCATTCTGAAGGTTTGTAATAATCATTCAATGTGATCTCATCTTTGCTTATCCTCAATCAATCTGGTTCAACTATGGTTTCTATAATCTGAAAATGTGGTTTAAATTAGGATAGAAAAATTCCAGCCTAACCAACTGGTTTGCACAAACCTTTTGTTTTGCAATCTAACGATAGCATATCTGGGTGACATGGTTGGCTGTAAGGTTGTTCATACTAAAATCCCCTATCCCAAAGTAGGTTACCTTGCCTTTGGACTGAGAGATTGATTAAATGACCTTTTCAAGATATTTTTCAGGCTTTTCCTGTAGTTTGAGGAGTCCAAAACAGTAGGTGCTCTTAATGAATTATTAATTTTTTTCTCCTGTATAAAACTATGAAAAGCATTTGAGGACTAAGTTTTACTTAAAATATCTTAAAGTGGACTTGGAAAACAAATAGATTTCTAGAGCTTTCCAGGCTTTATATTGAATACTCCCTCAAGGTTTTCTTCGTTAGCCCAGTGCTCAGCAACAGTGAAAATAGCAAGTGGTAAGCTGATAATTATGGGTAGTGAAAGCACAGAGAAGGAAATAAGAATGATCAAAGTTTTGGAGAAGCTTCTACAGAGGAAACAACACAGAGAAAAAAATATTTTCTGTCTTTTTGAAGAAAAGTGAAATGAAATCAGAATGTGAAAATTTCAAGATAGAAAAAAAAGTGGTTCTTTACAAAGCAGTGATAAAGCTGTGAAAGTCCTCTGTGCAAGACAGAGTAGAACACAACTTGTAGAGGTTTACACTGAGCAAAAAAGGTAGGACAAATGCACAGAAGAAAAAGCTACACATTACCAGTAAATCAAAACAGCAATAAGAAGATGCTGAACCTTTGGCTCAGGAAATCTCCGATCCCTCATTTTTTGGATGTAGGAAGAGTATATACAGGAGGTATCGCTATTTGCTTGTCCTCATTTTCGTTCTTTCCTAGGCACTCACCATTAGTCATTGCCAGGGACAAGAAACTAGGGTAGAGGAATATTTAGTCTTACTAAGTAGAGCTTCTTTTGTGTTACTCATTTATAAGTTTCATATTACTTTAGCTAGCTTGTTAATTCTAGAATTTTCTTTCAATTTCTTAGAGGACTTATGTTTAGAATTTTTCTTCATAAAAATATACAAAAGTAGTAGATAATGTGTTACAGATTGTAAAAAACCTTTATCAGTTGATTTTATATATAAAATACATATTTCCTGAGAAATTTTAAGCTTAGAGCAAATAAGTTACAAATTTAATTTCCTTTTTCAGAAAATGTTTTGTATGCCTGAGGGTTTTTCTAATGGTTTCTGTCATCATATACTGTTGTCCTCTAGTATTAGTAACTTCTCAATATAATATTTTACATGAACATCCTTGTGAACTACTTAGGCAAGTTTATCTTTTGTCCTGCTTTCAACTTTTCTTCAGCTCTGTTTATCAGTTAACTGTCAAAGCCTGTTTTATGACATCCTTTAGAAATTCTGCTCTATGCCATACTTGTGATTTATTTGAAAGCAATGTCCTCTAATTTTTTTGCAAGTGAACCTCAATAGTTTTTCAAACGTGATCTCACTTCCACTGGTTTCTGATCCAGCTGTGCTAGAATAGCAGAATCTTTACCACTTTATAAACAAATTTGAAAGTTAGTCAGAAAAAAAAAAAAAAGTGAATAAATTACACAGTCTTATTCCTCCAGTAGAAAACACTGATTGAACTGTAAAAATAGTCAAAAATTTACATACTTAATTACCTAGTACATATTTAATTCCTTTATTTTTATAATGAAATAATATGCAAGTGAAGTACACCAGAAGAGGTACTTTTTTCAGCTATGGTGTTATCTGTGTTAGGGATGAATTGCCACCCACTCAGCATGTGCTGGGCACTTTGTTCTCTCTCTTTCCTCCAGTCTTATCCCAGAGAGCACTCTGGTTCTTTATTTTCTCTGTTCTAGCACACAGAGACTCATTCTACCCAAGTTTAAACATGCTGTAAGGATGTATGAAGTCAGTTAGTATGCTATTGCTGGTGTTTGTCACTGAAAAAGTGTGAGATTTTGGGGAGAGCACTACCATGCCACCATTAAATCAAAGTTCCTACATGTTTCTCCACAGTGTTACTCT
The DNA here is from genome assembly GCA_024605025.1 of Megaceryle maxima. Classification (NCBI taxonomy): domain Eukaryota; kingdom Metazoa; phylum Chordata; class Aves; order Coraciiformes; family Cerylidae; genus Megaceryle; species Megaceryle maxima. The sequence continues at coordinate 50,689 of JANHGN010008905.1, forward strand.
ATTTTTGTTTCAAGTGTTTGGCGCTTGATATGAAATTCATCATGCCTATCTCCCACTGTCTAGACATGGGGTGTTTAATATAAGCTGTTTGCTAGGTCCTGTTCACAGGTGATACCTCCTTAGAAGTATTTATGCCAACTGTTTTACATATTATCTTGAAAGAGGGTGAATTTCCTCTGTCATTTCTCTGTCCTTTGAAATACAGAAACATTTGAGAAAACTTCAGGTAAGTGACAAAACAAGACTTTATATTGCCCCATTGTAATGACTGTGACCAGAAGACTTGCACGTGGAGCAGATGGTGGTCCACACAGCAGTTAACCTGAGCATGCCCAGACCTGTGCTGTGCTGTGCAGCATGACTGACAGGCCTGTGCTGGGATGCACAAATACCTTGGCCCCAGGATAAACTCAATCAGTTTATCATGACAAAGCATCCCGTAGGCAACTCCCACCTGCAACTAGCAATGGCACCACCTGCATAACCTTGCCTTTATCAAAAAATGTGGCAAGAAGTTCTCATGTGAACATGGCTTGTCTTTTGTAATGACTTGTAAGAAAAACCTACAACATCTTGAATGACAGAGAGGGCAGAATCTCTACTATGGACAGGATCTGCACAGTGTGCTGCCTGTGGGTCTGAGTTCTTTTTAATGCTACACCACCTGGGGTCCCCAGCATCTAAAGGGAGGTAAGATTATCTACACTGATCTCTTCTTATAGTGCTAATATATAGCATTATAAATGATACCTTGCAGAATCTGAGTGCCTTTCTTACTGGCGTCATAAGGGACCAGCACTTCCTGGTGCTAAACAGTTGTGTTAGGCAATATTAATACCGGAAGGCAATAGCTGCATCTCCTACAGTGTAAAGATCACAGAATACCTGGTTCCAATGAGACTCCTTTAGTGAATCTTATTTTCAGACTGTTGTTACCTATGAAGACCAAAGCTTTTACAATTTTGGCATTTGTACTTTTATTCTTCCTTTTAAATAAAAAACATCTGAGCAAATGTAACAAGATTAAGTCCATGGGGAAACAGAGTTGTGTGTTTACATATGCAAATGCTGGGTTGCAATTACCCATATATAAATATAGCATCTGCAAAATAGTTCTTAAAACATGAAAGAGGTTTTGGGGTTGGTTTTTTTTTTAACTTCTATATCTCAAGCTGCCAAATGGAATTGACTCATTTTTTTGGCCAAGAAAAAAATATGAGAAACTTCAGCCTGAAGGTATTTTTATTCAGGAAGGAATCTTCAGTTTGAAATAGTGGCACAGCAGGAAAAACATTTCCAGAACCTCAAGGCCACCCTATCTTTGATGGAATCAGGAGATTAATTCAACAATGAAAAGCTTGGACACATGGACCAAAATTGGACACGTGAGTCTTTTTGAACCACTTAACATATATGTCTTGAATTTGAACCCAGAGAACAAAACAGATATGTTGGGCAGATGATGGCCTAATTCACTGTTAGTAGATACTTTAGATAATAATTTAAGAGCTATAAGTTCTAGAACAACAGAAAATATTGGTCCTCTAGTCCCTCAGTTTGATCCTTTGCAATATAATATGAATTAGACTTAGTAAGGTATGTGCTTAGGGCCAGATATTTCTCCAGAATGAAAGCTGAAAGAGATTACAGATGGTTAGGTTGGTCCTGTTGAAATTATTAGAAATTCAGCTCTTGACAAACTGGTAAGGGACAAAATCATTAAACATCATCCTAGATACTGCAGAACAAAATCAGACTAGGTCTCAATACTGCTGAATAGTGCGGCAACATGATCACAGGTTACGTCTTACATAGGCTTCTCCTAGATACACTATGACACATCCAAATATGTGCAATAGCTGTGGATGTCCAGCCACCATGATACCACAGGGCAGTACTTGTCCTGTACAGTGTTCTTGTACCCATTATGCATCTCCAAATGGCATGTTTATTTTGGCAATCATGTTAAGTTTAAAAGGCTGCCTTGAACAGGTGTTGGCCTTTGAAAGATAGATGGTTATACTCCAGTATGCCTTTGGACTGAGTTTTGGCTTTGAGCCAAGCTCATAACACCTCAATCTGGAAACATCTGTGATACCTGCTAACTAAGCTGAGTTGCTGTTTTACTACAGTAATTGAAAATAAGTATGAAATAAATATAGATATCATAGCATGAATATGAAATGTGGACCTGACCTACCTGGATCTATGCTGAGATATTTTTTTAAATTCAAATTTGTTTGACCTGCAATTGCTTAGGGATCTTTAGGTGAGACTTGGAGGTCAGGAAATAATTTTCTATCGAAAGCAAAACTCAGTAGGAGAAAGGACTGGACATTGAACCCTTCTCATGTGGACTGACATGTTTGGAAAATGCCCTTTCAACTTAAAAAATTTAAATGCATTTCCAAATTTTATCTAATGCTTTCCTTAAGTTGTGAATGGTTTTTTTAGCAAAGGGAAAATGAAAAAGAATTCTTCAAATATATTAAGACAGATTTCTCTGTAGCTGAGCTTTATTGTTCTTTTAACATAGTTGAGTCATGTAAAATGTCAACATTTAAACTTTTTATTCTATTTAGTTAGAGATAAAATTTTCAAAACCTCAGAAGCTCTCACAGGATGAAAAGCTCAACCTGCTAGACCCAGGTCTAGTTTTGAAGATCTTTTGCATAGATTTACTTTGAACAAATTTGAACAACCTGTTCCAGGACTCCTAGTCTTGTTACTTTGGAAATAAAGGTTAGAAACATTAGAAATACAAGGTCACTGGTGGCAGTAAGAGCTTGATTAGATACAGAAGGTAGGATTTATCAGAGCAAGAAATAGATACTTCTAAGGCATGGGACACTTCCTCCTGAAATAGGCATTTAAAATAGGTCAGATAAAGGCTACCCTGAAAGCGCCTGTTTCCTTTAGCTGGCTATAAAAAGATGACTGTTTTGAATCTAGACAGCTATACTTTATACACAGATGAATCCCACCCACAGAGACTAAAGAGCATTAAAATAGCTGGTGGCATCCACACTGTCACCAAGAGAGGATGTCTGAAGTGTCTGAAATATTGTTATTGTCCATTCATGTCAGGCAGCATGTGAGCTGGGATGAAAATACAACTGTTCCCTAGTAAGATGGACAAAGAAGTCTGGAAGACATATGGAGAAATGATACCAGAGTTATTGACTGGTTTATGGGCAACATTTTCATCAATGGAGAAACAAGGGGTGGGTTTGAACTTGATAGAATCATAGAATGGTTTGGGTTGGAGGGGACTTTTAAAGATCATCTAGTCCAACACCCCCTTGCCATGGGCAGCGAAACCTTTTACTAGATCAGGTTGCTCAAATGTCTGTTCAACCTGACTTTGAACATATTTGGGGGCAGGGCATCCACAATTTCTCTGGGCAACCTGTTCCTGTGGCTCACAATGCTCATCCTAAAAAATTTCTTCCTTATGTCCGATCTAAACCTACCCTTTTTCAATATAAAACCATTGCCCCTTACCTGTCACTGCTTATTTATATTTAGGAGCTGATGTGACTGGATTAAGAAGAGATGGGGCAACACTTCTTAGCAATGGTAAGATAAAAACAATGGCCCCAGTCAGGAAGAGGTAATGTTATGGGGTCCAGAAGGCCAAAGTCTTTGAATTTGTGTGTTGCCCAGCTCCAGAGAAACCTGTTACCTAAGCCATTGAGGAGCAGGATAATCAGTGTGGTAGGAAAACTGTAGTGCTGTTCTGCCAGCAAGTGTATTTGTAACTGGTTTGAATTTAAGAATTGGGAGGATCGAATGGAAAGCATGTCACTGGAATTTTTTTCATCCAGCTCAAAGCAAGAGCTTATTTTTCAGCAGTTTTGATTTTAAAATGATCTTCTTCCTTTCCAAAGAAGGTGGAGAAGAGGCAGTGAAAGGTGACACCTCCATTAGCTTTATAAGCTTAGGGAGCAGTGATCTGATTTAACATTTCTCCTGAGAATAATTAGAACTAGGTTCACATAAGAAAATGGCCAGGCTTACTTATCCAGTCATTTGATAGAGTTGTCTTCAGACTTGCTGCACATGTATGTGGATTCTGTTTCTTGCTAACAATAACAACATATTTTTTAAAAGGTTCTTTTGCTCCATTTTAGCATCTGCAGTTTAGGAGAATTTATTGTGCAGTCACGTTTTTGTATCTACAATTCAATACTCTCACAGTGGTTGATTTTATCCATGGACAGTATCCTAGACACTAAAGCAACAATTGTTTTCTTTGCAATGCAGTACACTGAGCGTAATTAGAGAGTTTGAAACATATCTAAAAATAATTTGTTGGACAACAGCATCTGATTAGGTTGGATGCAGAAGTCTGGTAAATGGCACTAACTACTGTCAACTGTGGCACTGAAAGAACTTTAAATGAATAAGAAATGTACTTTAAATGGCAACATCAGGATGATGAAACTTGTTTATGTGACTGAAGGAAAACAAGAACTAATTAAATATATTGTAGACTGTGAAGAAAGTCCCTCTATAACTTAACATTATAAAAGTTAATTCTCACCATTGTTGTGGCTATTGATGTGTTTTGCTTTTCTGAAACCAGACTAATTAGCCCACGTAGATTTCTGTGTTTGGATAAGAAAAATAATGTTCTTAGTGGTCCTTTGGTTTCCCAGCATGATGTGATTTGTAGAACTAACCTTTTTCACAAACTGTCACATAATTAGTGTTTGTGCACATCTGCATTGATGTTTTAAGATACTGCTGATATATAATTTTATCTGGAAACACTTCTTGGGAAAAATAATTTACACAGTGATTGCCTACTAGTCTTTTTTGTTATATTTCCCACTTGTGAAATAGTTAAGGAGCTCTGAGAAGATGCTTTTTCCCCCAAAGAGAGATTTTTCCAATATTTCTGAATTACTTCTGAACTTGAGCAAGCACTCTCCAAAGAGCAAGAATGCATGGCTGCCTGGGGCAGACAAATTCCAGGGGCAGTAAAACTGTTTGCACAGATAACTTCAATCTGTCTAGGTCGATTGGGCATTCAGCAACAGACTGGTTGGGCTGGGCAATTTGCCTAGGGCAACAAACCCCTATGGAGCTTACTTTGATATAACCAGGCAAATAAGGACTAATACTCATTTAACATATGGCTGTATTGTTTAATGTGTAGGCCCTCTTCTAATAAGAAATAATTTTGGGCAACAGGTTAGCCTTGAATTTAGAAAGGGGATGGTTTCCTTCTTAGAAAAGAAAAATGAACAGATACTGAGTAAATAAATCATCCCTATTAAGTTTATTTTTAGTATAGCATTGAGTAAACATGCATATTAAGGCCAAATTTCAATTATACGATTGAGATTATATAAGAAGGTTCAGTAAGGCACAGAAAGAAAAATCCTTGCCCATATGAAGTGGATCAACATTCCCACTCATTTAGGTGTCATCTGCAAACTTACTGAGGGTGCACTCATTCGCCTCATCTAGATCACTGATAAAGCTATTAAATGGAACTGTCCACAAAACTGAGCACTTGGGAAAACCTGTCATGACCAGCCACCAACTGTTCACCACAACTCTCTGGGCTTAACCATCCACCTAGTTTTTAACCCAGCAAAGTGTTCACCTGTCTAAGCCATGAGCTGCCAGCTTCTCTAGCGAAATGCTGTGGTAGGCATTGTCAAAGGCTTTACTAAAGTCCAGGTAGACAACATCCACACCTTTCCCTCATCCACTAGGAGGATCACCTGATTGTAGGAGATCAGCCCCACTCTTTTATCATGACTTTCCTAGGTGAATTGTTCGGTTGGTTGTGTTATAAGTTATTGTGATGTGAGACACTGAGAAGCTTTTAATGATACAAAACTGACTGTATCATTAACTTAGTCACTCACCAGGCAAGGTATCTTTGATATTATTAGATTAAACTTTCAGTGTTGAGGATTATTGTTGGGTTTTTGTGTGGTTTTTTTCTGTGTTTTGTGGTATGGTTTGGGGTTTTGTTGTTCTTTTTGTTTATTTGTTTGTTGGTTGTTTTTGTTTGGTTTTGTTTGTTTTGGTTTGTTTGTTTGTTTGTTTTGATGCAAGATAAACCAGAAGTCAGCATTTCTCCATAAAACAGGTCTGTTCTCCAGAAAAATAGAGAAAATTCATGATAGGACAGAAAGTGCAATGAACTGGATGATTTGTTCCTCCAAAGAATTGAGATAAAAGAGGTATGTCAGGCCAATTACCTGAAGTTGAAGTAAAATCCCTATCTTATCTGAAGTACAGTGTTTGGTAAGCACAGTCTTAATGGTACGTGGCAAAGTCTGCAACCTCTGCCTTGTAGGCAATGCTAAACTGATAATTTAACAGCACTGAAATAAACTGGAATGACAGCAATATTTAGACAGCTTGGCTGTTGAAGTAGACAAGGTAAAACAGAAGGAAATTTTGAGACTAAGAAATTAAGTCCACAAGTGACAAAACCAGAGGAATTAACTTCTTCATCACACTGTTAGGAAAGAAAGGGAGTGTGAAAAAGAAGTGGGAAGTGGAATTTCCCCTTGTGGTATTAGGATTTACTAAGCTTGAAAAGATCTAGAGTAGTAGGATTTGTTCAAATGCAAATAAAATACAAATGTCTTAGTGTGACAGTGTTTTTGATAGTGCTTTTGGGGATATAAAAGCTGTACTCTTACAGAAGCAAAAGAAGAACTATGATACCATATACAGTGCATGGGCAAACACTTTGCTTAATCTAAATACTTAGTATCATTATATTATCAGTAACCGATTCTCAGTAGATGTCATGACTGTAAACTGAATGTCAGGAGTAAAAGTATGGTAGACATGAGAAGATGCAAAGTGCTAGTACCACAGCTCTTCAGGAAATTGCCAACCAGATAAGGTCAAGAAACCATACACAAATAGCTTGATATGAAACCACCACTGTCTGAGAAAGAGCTTCTCTGCTCTTCTACTACTTCTACTACTTCTACTTCTTCTACTTCTTCTACTTCTTCTTCTACTTTTAATTCTACTGAAAGTCTGCAAAATGATGTTCTCATGTTAAAATCATCTGTGCAAGAACAGGAGAAGCATCAACTTGGAGAGCTGTAACAAGGGTAGGAAAGGAATTCCTTCTTTATAAAAACACCCTGTAGTTAAAGGGAAGGAGATAGATACTACTGAAATACTCAAATGCCTTATATTTTGTGTTTATAACATTTTTTTCCTCTTTTCACTGCATGTTTAACAAAAAACTCTGAAGACTTTTTAACACATGTTAGCTGTAGTATTAAGTAATACAATTGTTTTGAGACCTCAAATATTTTTTAGAAGTATGATGAGGTATAGAGTCGGGGACATATCCTATCCATGACTCCCATTTATTCCAAAGAAACTAGCATGACCTATTGAACACACAGTTGTAGTAACTGATGCACTCATGCCAAGACATTTATTTGGAAATGAAAGCAACATGAACTTTCCCCTTTTCTTTCCAGTAATACTATAGAACAAAAAGAATCTTTTAAACATACATCTAATGACAAAATGTCACTAGCTACAGCATCTCTCCTAATAAGGCTGCACTTATTTTAGCAAAATATGTATCATAAAGAAGACTTTTTACTAGACTTCAATCAGATGCTGGAATTTCATAGATACTCTCATAGGAAATTTTCAGATAACTTCAAGGTGAGCTTTTGTATCTTGGACTGTAGCTTCAAAAAACCATGAAGTGAATGACTGTGCATTTTATTTCCACAGTTAGACATCTGGGAACTGAATGTTATAAATACGTTGGTTTTTTTAAGTAAATGTCTAGTGATCTGTAAACAGGGCAAAATAAACCACTACAGGGGTAATATAAATTAGGAACTAGAATTGTAAGTAAGTGTAAGTACTTTTAATGTGCTTTTAACAGAGGGACCATTTAACTAATGAGGTACAACATCACTAGTGTATTTTAAAGTATTAGTATATAATGCTCACATATTTGTTAAACCATAATAAATCTGATAAATATTCTCTTGCTATTTAATTAGGCATTCAGCTAGATTACAGTAAATGGGATATTTAATTTAGCTGTCTCTATTTAATCAAATAGCTGCATTCTTGTAAACATGTGCCACTAACATTAAAATAATATAATTACCATCCTGTAAATACTAAGTTAAGTGCCCCATAAAAGTACAAATGGATAAGGACACATTCTTGTGCTTCTGTAATTTTTCTCATTTTGTTTGGGATTTAAAACCAAATGCAGTGTGTGCTTGTGCCTGCTCTGGAGCTGGAGGAACCTGCCCCAGGCTCTATGTGAAAAAGGTCAGTGTCCTCCAAAAACAATGAGTCACTGCCTATCAAGCACCTAAACACAAATCTGCTGGCAAAAGTCCTGGCTGAAGCTGCTGTCTCCCCAGGCAGAGAAATCTTCAGTAGGTTTGGTGTCCCACCTTGTTCCATTGTGACTCCAGATGCTTGGGTCTGGTATTGACAGCAGCAATCTGTGGGTGACCCATGGGGTTGGGGAGCACTGCAATGGCCCTTCACACACTGCCTGAGAGATCTGCGAGTGCTCACTTCAGTTCTCCACTTTTCACTTTTGTAACAGTTTTAGAAAATTATATGCATTTTCTGAAAAAGGCCTGTGATTAGCTTGTCTTTTAGTATGCAATTTCTGATTTCTTCTTAAAACATTCCAGACTATAATGAAGATAATGGGAAAAAAAACAAAGACAAAACCAAAAACAAATCAGGAATTATTTTGCTCCATGTTACACCAACATCACAAGTGAAGTTGCAGCCAGCAGAACCTCATTCCCCCATTTCACCATGTCTAACAAACCCAGCAACAAAGACATTGTGCCCATGTAATGGGTTCTGAAAAGCCCCTTGGCTTTCCAGTGATCTCCATGAAGCTGAGAACTTGCCCTGGGGGGCAGAACTAAGAGAACTGTTCCAGCCCATGGCTGGCTGAAGGTGGCATGGTGGGAAGCTGTCCCTGGGCAAAGGGAACAGGAGCCAAACCCAAGGTGCTGACCAACACAGGACTTTCAAGAGACAATGGAAGGCTCTGTGTATTCTACGTGATAGCACAGCCTACAGGGCAAAGTTGGTTCACGTGAGAGGGTAACTTAACCTGTATGTGATAAAGAGATGGGTCAATAGGCAGATATTGAACCTAGGCAGGTGTTTACACGAATACTTAATTCTAATGTCTTTCTCTTACACCGAGTAAAAGCCTTTTCATGAGTCCCTCTCCACCCCAGTAAGGAAGACTGTTAAAGAGATGACGATGCTGAGAAAGCCAGAAGGTTCTAAGAAAGTAATAGAAAATGAAAACAAATTGGACTCCAGGATGTGCATTTCACAGAGTAATTCCCTGAACTGCCCTTTGTCCTTTTGTCCAGCTACAGCTTTGTTCTCTGAAAATACTTTCTCTCCCTAAAAACAGTTGATGAAAACCCCTATCTAAACTTCACAAAAGTATAGTGACATTTTTAATTATCCAATATAGTTTAAGAATGGCAATGGATAATTTCACTGCACTTTCTATTCTTCCTCCCTTCACAAGAATTCCCAGTGATAGCCATAGGAATACCACAAAGTAAACACCTTATCTAACAGACACCTTTTGAGACAGACTATAGCTTGAACACAAAGGATGGTATAATCTAGGCACTTTCTTTTTTTAGAATATGATTATGTCTGGACATGTATTGCCTAGAAATTGCCTAGAAGACTAATTTGAATTCCAAAGTTTGTTTGGTGAGCCCATGCTCATGTTGTATTCACTTGCTATTTGAGTCAAGAACAGATTTATACCTTGTGCTCAAGTGAAAAACTTCAATTCTGATTCACAAACAGCAGACATGAAATGTTTCACAAACTAGCAATAGGACAATGATTAATCAGTGATTTTGTGACTATATTAGAAAAATAAGTATTCTCTCAAATGTAATATTTTTTTGAGGGGAAGAAGAAGGTATTCGCAGAAAACAAGATGATTTACAAAATATGTGATTTGATATTAATTATTCACCTGGTATTAACTTTAGGAATAATAAAGAAAGCACAGCCCTTTGCCCTGTTTGTACATCATGTTCCCTCTGCAAGGTCAGGCCTTGCCAGAGCTTGGAAGAGAAACTTTCAGAAAAAGTAGTAGGATCAATATGAGAACTAGAGATGCCTGGTTCCCCACAGATTTCTTTTGAGGTTGGTTGACTTTGATGTCTAAGCAGATGAGATCTATGAATGACGCTTTTCATTTCTTGACAATGTTAATAATGGCTCGGTCTACGTGGATCTTCTGATGTCTAATCAAGGTTAAATCCCTACTGCAGCCTTTTCATCAGTGGAGGCTCTAAACAGGCTGCCACAGCTGCCTTTTTTTTCTTGGCACTGTAAAAAGAAGCTTGCTTTAGGAACTGGACAGCTTTCACCAGCTTGTGTGCCACTGGCTAGTGTTTGTTAGGGATATAAGTTATTTGGGAGGCAAGGCAGAAAAGCAGATCTAGGAGAGGATGTCAGAAGCTTACCTTGGAAAACAAAGTTAAAAAACAGGTCTTAGAAGGTGGTGCTGAAACTGAGACGCTCCCTTTTAAATCTGAGTTGAATCTAAGGCTTCTTGCTGTTACAAGGAGGCAGTGTTTTGAGAGACAAACTGAAGCATTGACCTCTGATGGCTTTCTCTACTCATGTAAGAAGAACTGTTAGGGATTTCCTATTCAAAGAGGAGGGGTCTCTGCCCACGATTAACCTGTGTGGTTTCTTACACACAGACACTGGTATCCAATAATGACTTTAGCTATTTTGTGCCTGGTGTCTGAATATGTCTTGGCAGGATTTAGGTTTGTCACTAACAGAAAGATTTGAAAACAGTTACAGAAATGTTCCCAATATTGACCCATATTCCCAAAGATAGTAGCATCTTTGCAGAGACAGAAAGTAAAGAAACTCAGAATCAGTGTTAATACAGATTATGCAAAGCCAGGTTATTGCTAGCAGGTATCCTTATCAGGCATGAGCAGGAGCTGAGAAACTGCTTCCATTTATGACAGCCTTTATCAATTTACTGAACAGATCAAACTCTTCCATCCTTCTGATTTTTGCTGAGAAACTTTTGAACTGCTTACTTAAAATCATGGGGTTTCTTCAACTTCAGATAGGTGAAGCCTTTTTAAAAGAACATCAACATTTCAGTGATAAAAATAAATTTTCTCTTGCACTGCAAAATTGAACTGTGAGATTAAAAGATCTGTTTCTTTATTTTAATCTCATCTGCAATATCTTGACAATCTGGTTTTTACTCTTACTTACCAAGCCTGACCAATGTTCACAGGGAGTAAAATGAGCTACTTGAGTGCTTTGCTATGTTTTGCTTATAGAGTCAAAGAATGATCTCCTGATATCCAAAGTAAGCTAAAGACAATAAGAGTCTTTCCATTTACTTCAGGGTGCACCAGACCAAGCTTTAAATCTTTACGGCCAGTGAAGATGGTGATATATTCAGATCTGATCCTCCAGCTTGCAAAAGGTCATAAATTCTCATTAAGATCAATAGAAATGAGACTTTCTGCATGTGTAGTATCCAGTCTTGTTGTGGGTTACTTTTTTAGCTGTTCAAGTGGAAAGAGATTCTGTGCTCCAGAAGCTGAAATAGGTATTGATTTAAGATGTTACCACTGTTTTTTGTGTTCCCGAGAGGGTAAAGGCAACAGGGAAATTAATTTATACCAGTGATACCAGGAGTCAGGGAAACACAAGAGGCTGTCTGAATTCTGCCTGCTAATTGAAGAATTAGATACTATATAAATTCAAATTGCTAACAGTACTAAGTGATTGTTTACTGTTTATTAAATGAGGCAGTTCAAAACAAGTGAAATGAAAAAAAAAAAAAAAAAAAGTGCCTGCAAGATAGTTTCCCGTATTTTTCAAAACACTTCCCTGACTTGTCAGCAAAGAGAAAAGGACAGTACACAGACTCATGATTCTGCTGTAGTCAGCAACAGCTAAAAGAAGAAAGCAGTTGGGCTAAAAAATTGCACTTGTTATATTTATACAGCAGCATGTGGGGCAGTGTGTTTTATTTCACTTTCCATTGCAGCTGTTGCAATTGGTCTTTACGAATCCTACGGGCAGGTATAGAAATAATATTTGACTTTAATTTACAGGTTCCTCATGTCCACCAGAGCTCCATTTCTCCTATTTTGCTCACCTGCACCTTTTCAACAAAGAAGGCCTTTGTAAGGCACCTGCCAGTTGTCATGGAATCACATACTATCTTTTTAAATAGCATATCCCTCCTGGGCACAAGCAGCAATGATCTTAAGTCACATATAGGTTAAAAAAAATGATATTGCCATTGGTGAGAAAAGTATGATCTACTTTTTTCCAGGAGTATAAGCTCTTCCTGGACAGACCAAAGCATTTGAGCCTTTTCTTTGCTTGTTCCCTTATAAAGAAAAGAAAGAGGTACTCGAAGTATGATTTTCTTTATTTAATCTCAAAGAAAAAATAAAAGCAGAAGATATTTTGATAAGAATGTCTTCCAATGTATTGACATCATAAACATCTTTCAGTTTCACATATATTTTTAAATCTTGTTTTTAAGATTCCACAGAGTCCCAACAAACATAAAATATAATTTAAGCTTCCTACATGAAAAATCTTTCAAAATGAGCCTATAGGAAATGTTAGTGCACTGTTTAGGTCCTAAAAACTTGAACTGTCACTACAGTCTTAGAACTATTTAAGATTCCTCAACTGAGTATCTCAGTGTTTTAGGAGAATAAATGAAATATCATAACAAGTTCATAAGGAAAATTAGGTTATTAAAAAGTCATAGTGCTACTAATAAGCTAACAATAGATAAAAGTAACATGTATGGATTTAAGGAATACTCTCATCTATACTGTTGTCTCTCCCTCAATCTACCTGAGCAATAAACAATTTGGGATAAGATGGGTGTGCAAGCAAGATGAGAGGTATGTTTTTCATGTAACAGCTATAAGAAGTGAATGTATCTTGCAAAATTACAGTTTTTTTCATTGTGTATGTATTTCATATAATAGATAAAGTTTTTAAAAATATAATTTT
>JANHGN010008905.1:77069-104041 GCA_024605025.1 Megaceryle maxima
TTTTATTTAAAATTATATATATATATATGATGCTGTGAAAATGGTGTTATATGTTGTCTGTGGCTTTTCTTGTATTCTGACAAAGTACAGTGCTGCAGATGCAGCCTGACAAAACTGTGAGGGCTAATGTGGAGTGTGTGAAAGGCCACTGCCCATGGGTGGTTCACGTTCATCAAATAAGATTTTCCTTTCTTGAGGACTTTTGGTGGATGTCAGTTACAGTTTGAAGTTGATTGCCCTGATCAGAAATGGCAGGGCCTCCCTCTCAGAGTAGAGAGAACCAGTAGTGCAAAATCTTTCAACTGACTTGCAACAAATATTTTTTAAAAAGTCTTTGAAAATGGAGAAGTTGGACTTAAATTTAAGTTTAGAGGAGTTTGGTTTCAGAATTCTGATTTTTCTGTGTGATTTATGGTTTAATGTTATTTTTTTCAGTATCCATTACTCATTTACACATCACATACATTATGTCTTGGTATTCTTTCTCAACAGATTAATTCAAGAGTGTTGTGGATTAGTACTTGTTGACATCTTTTATAGATTTGTCTCTAGCTTGCATTTTAAGAGAAAAAATCAAATTTTCCACAAAAACTACAGGACAAAATATTTTTTTCTGAACTGTTAATAAAATTGGGAAACATGCCTCTGTATGTAACTCTTGTGCTTTTATTTTCAATAAGAAATATTTATTTGTGGAAAATATAATTGAAATCTGAAATTACAAAAAATACATATAGGTATATGTCCACAGTGTTGGTAAAATATGTATCACTGAAAAGTTTCTCACCACCTCCTAATGCTAATAAGGTCAGCTGTTTTGGATATGGGAACTTCTTGTTTACAAACAAACTCTAGGAATTTTCTTGCTGATTCTATGCTTTTATTCTTGTGTATTGAAGTGACAGATATGTGAGAAAGAAGGTATTTTTGAATACACTTGAAAAATACAAACCAGATGCTGGCTTTTTACTTGTAGGAGGCAGTAAATACAGATGTCAGTAAATGCCTATAATTTACAGGGACAGATACATATCTTTATATGTATTTTTTTTGTCCACATTCATATATGCATGTGTGTGTCTATATATATGTATATATAATGTTTGGGGTTTTTTTAGTTTAGGTTTTCTGCTTTAATTTAGCATGGAGGAGGTCCATCATTCTAATTTAGCTTCTCCATTACATTTTCAGTGAGCTAGACAGGTTGTCTTTAGAATTTGTTAGTAAATGTGATGAGTTCCTCCAGGCTCCAGAGAAAGTCCTGGTATTAGGCCTGGAGAGTAGATGCTACAAACTGCCAATGTGACACACATTTTGGAGACACGTGGCACTTTTTGAAAGATCAATTATTTCAAAAAGCCAGCAACTGTATTTCTTTAATTTTAAATAATTAGCAAGCCCAGGAGACTTCCTTGTTGTATTGCAGCCCCAAGAGTGAAAAATTTTAGACTAGTCTAAACAAATACTGCTTCAAATAATTTTGCTGATGTAGCATTTCTCTTAATTTTAATTGGGGCATTGATTTAATATAAATCCACCCCATTTAGTGAAGGCGTAAGGTATGAACATTTTCCTTTTGTACTTAGACCTACCTCCTTGTCTTGCAGTCTTGCAAACAAGATGATATTCAACAGTGCTGCCAACAGTGACCTCTGTCTACAAAGAGAGCTGTAAGAATTCCACATCTGTGGGAAATATTTTTTTGCTAAAAGTGAAATGTTCTTTTGATGAAATATCAGATTTTTTTTACCCATAACAAATTTCAAATGTTGTTGTTTTACTGGAAATGCAAATGCTGTTCAAAGATCATTTGTCCCTTGCTTTTTTCTACCACGTTCCTCCAGCTATTTAGACACTTTGTTAAGCACTCATGTTCTAAAAATGACCAAAACCCTTGACTGATCAGCTAAGCAATATGAATTTTTATCTTTGTAACTTTTGTTGAAAAGTTTATCCTTTCTTTTACTATCTCGGTTTCCTTTAAAAAAACACTTTGGGAGATAATGCGATATGTGTGTTTGTCTTTGGCCTGTTTTCCAGTCATTTCTGTACTACTAGTATCAAGATGAAGCCTACTGTGGAGAGCTTACTTTATGTTTGGGAGACAGGAAGCACTGTGTGGAAGGTGTTCCCACAGGAAACATCAAGGAAGGAGCTCTAGGTTTTGAGAGGCAAACCAGAAATCCACAGGAAAATAGGCTTTATTTTTTTCTGCTACTCGGGGAACAACTCATCACAATGCTCTCTTGACTTTTTCCTGCATAAGGACTCTTGGCCTCATAGTTGTACCAACATACTGTAAAAGAAGGTCGCTGTCCAAAAGTGTGCAACTAGATGGGACAGAAATTAGGAAGAGAAACAGGGTGTCCTGGTTTGAATTAGAACAGAATGAATTCTGTTTAGTGATTTTACTTTCCAGCTCAGTTCTTCTAACTAACTGTGCTTTTGGAAATAAATGGTGTATGTGTATTTTTGCAGACAATGTCTGCTTCTAGAAGTGATAACTCTTGATTTTTAGAGTTAGTATCCAGGACTGGTGTGAAGACCAAGGTCATTGCTAAATTTGGCATACCATGGTGGGATGCAGAAAGTAAAAGGCCGCACCTGTGGAGCGGAGCAGATGGGACAGGTGAACCTAAACTGACCAGTGAGGGATTCCATCCTGTATACATCATATTCGGTATAAAGCTGAAGGAAATGAGGGTCAAGCTCTCTTCTGCAATGGCTGTTACCCAAGGAGGAATCTGGCCATTCTGCCTCTGGTCCCAATCCATGTGTTCCTGAATCCACACCTAGCATCCATCTCCTTAATTTGGTTCCCATCTGCCACTGAATCCAGTCTGAGACTTCTGCAGTGCCTTCTCCACAGCATCTATGGTCACAGTGACATAATTGCTAGGGGAGTGGTGCAAGGGTTGAGAGGGATATTTGATACTGGTTTTGTATATATTTGTATATATTCAATTTTATTATTATTATTAAAGCTGTTCTAGCTTTCTTTTCTAATTAGTAAGTCTCTCTCCCTTATTTCCTTTCTCTTCCCCTTTGGGGAGGGACGGGTGTTAACAGAGCATCTGTTATTGGTCTAGTGGACTGCCCTGACCCTAAACCTTGACACAAGGGACACTGAGAGAAGGGATCCTACACAAGGCCATGCAAGGAAAGAATGGTAGTAGGCTTTTGTTTTCTTGAATTCCAAGCTGGTGCATGATCTGTTAAACCAAGCTGGTTTTCCAAGTATATAACTAGACCATGTTTAATTTTGTTCTAAAACCTGTAATTATAAGATGATGGAGGTATTTCCCAAAGACCAAAACTTCTAGCTGAAAGGAGATATGGTTAGTTATGCTAGTGTCTCTTCTCTGTGCTATATCAGGTTCTCATTATGGATGTTAAATACAGAAGACATTTGTGCTTTTAGGAAAGAGTCACGATTCCTGTGAGGCACCTCCCCTCAAGACATCACTTTGTGTTTCTTTTATCTGTGGGCTGTCAATATTTTAGTGTAGTTTTACATTGTGTGCTTCCTTATGACTGCAAGATGTGGACTGGCTGGATTTGGCCAAATAGACTACCTTTAGGTTCCACAAGGAGCCGAATATTTTCTATTTGGTCCATTCCTGTGCAAATGTCTATCTTCTTTGGAAAAATCTTGAAAGAGCCTGGAAATACTACAAATGTCTCTGTGGGAATTCTCTACAGTATTTTCACTTTTCATGCTTTTTTTTTCTTATTTCTTTTTAGCCCTTTGATGTGGTCAGCTGCTAGGCATCTCCAAAGGCACTGTTGAGGCTCTGTCCTGGTGACCTTTCCTTGGATGTCTTCCGACATGGCTCTAGTGGAACTAGAGCCATTAAGGATCTCTCTGCCAAGCACTTGCAGTCAGTAAGAACAAAATTCATCCTTTATATTCATCATCGTTACAAAACAGTTGGACTTGATCTTAAAGGTCTTTTCCAACTTAAATGATTCTATGAGTCTAAATGACTAAAAGAGTAAACAACTCCTATGATTGCAGGAATGACAGAAGGGGGATCCCAGAAAAATTCAATTCAGAGACAGATATCTGAGAATTAATATAAAAAAAATTCAACAATTAGGTCATTGTTTGGAAGTGAATGAGGAAGGTAAAGACCTAGTTTACTATCTGACTGTGAGGTAATTGAAAACCAACATCTGGAGAGTAAAAGTAACCTGGGGAAGGCTCAGTGCCACTGGTGAGACTGTATCTCAAATACTAGGGAAATTTGTCTCAGCTCCTTCTCTGAAAGCTGAATTCACATTTGAACAAGTGCAGAAAAAGTACACCATGACAAAAGGTGGAGTGGAAAACTTCAGGATGCAAGGAGAAAGAAAGAACATGGATTAAGCAACCTGAAAATAATGGAATATGGTCTTTAAATACATTGGGAAATATATATAGAAAAGAAGGAGAAGAGTTCCTTGAGTTAAAGAGTAGGACTGTCATAAAAAATAGCTGGTCATACATATGCTCAGGGTGGAAATGAGGGTGATTTCTAACCAGCAGTGCAGTGCAATTCTGGGTTATTTGAGCAGTAGGAGTATCTGCATAGTTTCTTTCAAGCCAGCATTTGACTAGCTTGAGAGAGGTCATTTTGGGAGATGTCAGGAATAACTGGAACTGCGACACAAGATCTTTTTGAACCCCATCCTCCATAACACTATATAGGTTCATTTATAAAGGGATAGATCTTTTAAAATAATGAATCATAAAAAGTGCCTTCCTCATTGTTGGGAAGAGGCCTGGTGGATTTACATTTTAAAGGAAAAAAAAAATTGAATAGGTGAACCAGTTCGCAAAAGAGGTTCATGTGCTGTGATTTCATCTGCTTTCTCTTTTCTGAGTTACTGACATTCTTTAAAGAGATGATAGATAGGAATACAGATCTGGTCCTTTCAGCCTACATCACACTAGTACAAAATTTCCTGAGGCTAGAAAGAGCAGAAATACAATATAGAAACAGTGGAGATTTACATTTATTATGGCTTCTTATGTTATTTCATTTAGTTTCATATCTGTCTAATAATAGATAACTCTTCAAAACAATTTTAGGTTTGTTTTACTTTAAATTGTAGTATGGACACTTGGCTGAATTATCCAAGTTACTTAGATATGCATTACTGGACTGGAAAATTCATGTAAACATAATATAATAAGATTTCAGATGCTTTTTGTTTCAAGGAACAAGAGATTTTGTGCAGAAAAGTGTATCTGGGAGAAAGGGTGACCAGAGATAGGTAGAAGAGTGATGAGAAAAACAAACAAGACTGCTGATCCTTGAAGTCATAGTGAGCTTTGTAAAGGTTCAAGTTCTCAGGTGGCTGCTACCTGAGTGATCAGCTGTGTTTAATGCTCTCAGGATTGAGAGGTACAGCTGGTCAGATGTTAGGAATTGAGGAGTGACTACTTTAAGCTAAGTAGGGTAAACAGTTTTTATTTCTATTGCACTCTTTACCATTTGCAAAGTGATTAATGCAATGGGAAAAGCACTTCAGAATTCAAATGAGAAAAGATAAATCTGGTGTTCAGACTAATTTTAATGAATATGACTGCACCCTTCTAAAACAGAGACTCCAAATATCACTGGCATGTAAAAGGGAGGGAATGATATGCAAGAGAATTCTAGACTCCAGAAACTTTTATTAAACCCGTGTCTCAAGTTTGGTGGCTTCCTAATGTGGTCATGGACTAAAATTACATTAAGAACTTCTCAAACTATTTGGTTTATATGGGATTTTAATATCCTTTAAAGTCTTGTATTCTTAATTAATATATCTCTTCCAGCGTTGTGGTCTTTTCTATTTACAACAAAAGATTAAACTCACTAAAACTCTCAAGGAGTGGGAGATGGATGTTCAGCTACAGATGTACAATGAAAAGAAATAGAAATATCCGTTGCTAGTATGTACTAATTGGGGTTTTTTAGGTATTAGTTGTTTAGTAATTATTTAGCAAAGGATTTATCTTGCTAAATACAGATTCCTCCTAGATTACAGAGCCGGGATATATGTCAATTTCAGAGAGAGCAAGGTAATCCACCTTGGATGAAGGAAGACCAATGACAATAGCCCCAGGGGGTAGACTGAAGGGAAAGAGGAGCAGCTAAGACACATGACTGACTGTCTAATGACTGAGAAACTGTAAACTATAAAAGAGCTGTTTCTGTGGATGATGTTAAAAGTGACCAGAAAGCTGCCTGGCAGAAAAGGATTTGGGGGTACTGATTGACAATCATCTGAATATGAGCCAGTAGTATGCCCATGTGGCTAAGAAGGCCAATAACATCTTGGCTTGTATCAGGAATATCATGGCCAGCAGGAGTAGGGAAGTAATCATTTCCCCATATGCGGCACTGGTGAGGCTACACCTTGATTACTGTATTCAGTTTTGGGTACCTCAGCATAAAAAAGACATCAAGGTGCTGCAATGTGTCGAGAGAAGGGTAACTAAGCTGGTGAAGAGCCTGGAGAACAAGTCTTATGAGGAGTGGCTGAGGCAACTAGGGTTATTTAGTATGAAGAAAAGGAGGTTGAGGGGAGACCATCCTGCTCACTACAGCTACCTGAAGGGAGGTTGTAGAGATATGGACGCCAGACTCTTCTTCCTAGTAACAACTGACAAGACAAGACGAAATGGCTTTATTTTGTACCAGGGGAAGTTTAGGTTGGGTATTGGGAAGAATTTTTTCACTGAAAGCGTTGTCAAGCTTTGGAAAAAGCTACCCAGGGAACTGGTTGAATTGCCATATCCAGCTGAGTTTAAAAGTGATGTAGACAAGGTGCTTAGGGATGTGGTTTAGCAGTGGACATAGCAATAAGGTTATTGGTTGGACTCGATGATCTTGGTCTTTTCCAGACTGGATAATTCTATGATTCTATGTTGCTTGGATCTCAGTACAAGTTGCTGTGACACATACTGGAACAAAAGCTTGGATAAAAGAAGCACTAGGGACAAGCTTTAGCGAGGACCTGATAAAGCATTTTCTTATTTTTCCCTTTTGGTTCTTTGATTGCAGGTTTGGGATAAAGCACAAACACCCTTTTTATTTTTTTTTTACAAAAATTTCCATTTATTGTTTTCTACAAATTTACATATAGTCCCAAGAGGAAGGGATAAGCACTGAGTACACCCTCCTCAAGGGATAGCAAAACTAAGTCCATTTTTTTTGCAATTCATTCCGGTGAAGGGTTTGGGGCTTCATGGAAGATAGGGTGGTCTGTTTCTATTAAGCTGCATGGATTAGCTTAGGAGCTGTTGATCCCAGAGGTTAGGACAGTGGAATAGTCTCCTCCACATCAGAAGAACATCAATGTCTTATGTGGTGAACAGCTTGTTACTTCAGGGACTGTACATATGGCATCAGCTTTTCCCTACTCTTTCAAATACAGTAGGAGGATGCATCAGGGTAATGGACTTTTTTGAATTTGTGGGTTGATCTCAGAAGCAATGATGGGAGCATTGCAGATGAGTGTGGTTTCTCTGTGGTATCCACTAGGTGAAACTAGGACTTTTGTTCAGCATCTAAGAAGGAAGCTGCTATAAAATTCCTCCTATGAGCAATATGTAGGTTTGATAGAACATTATATTGAGATGATTTTTGTATTGAATCTTCTTATACTAAGATCTATGTTTTTCAGTGATGAAATATTTGTCTTTTTAATGATTGAATATGAACAGATGTGTTTAACTTTCATGGTTAATTATCTCTTTGTTTCTGCTTTTAACCCCTGCCTATTACACTAATGGACTCAAATTACTGGAGTGTTCAAGAGGCCATTAGTCTCTTTTATAGGACGTGGAATGCTAATGGTAATTCAACATGAAAATTAAAGCATTTTGCACTTTTACTGAAATATTTGTAGTCTTCACTTCTGAAAAAAAGTTTTCTAAGAGTTCATAGACGACATGATGCTTTTTTAAAAAATGTCACTCTTTTATGTATATGAGTATTGACTTATGAAGTGTTCTCCTCTGTATGCTTTCTGGAATATGATGCTTACCATTAAGTGGAAATAAAAAACTCTGGGTCTCTTGCCTAAAGAAACCAAACAGTTGCCTCAGATCTAGGCAATAGCATTATCATTATCATAAATAAGCACTGTAGGCCAAACCAATCCTAAACAGGGAATGTAAAATATGAAAATAAAAAGACTAACCTTTGCTCTTAACTTACAACTTGCAAATTATTTTAAGAAAATGTATGATGAGGAATCACATCTCTTTACTAACAGCTATATGTACACTAATTCTTTGGTTATCCATTTAGTGTCAGCATGTTAAATACTTGAAAACGTTATCTGTATCTCTTTACAACTGATTAATTATATAGGGTGAACATATATATTTAATAACAGCTGGTGTAATAATAATTACTACAGTTGCCAGGCCATTCATGTACATTTCCTTTCCTAAGCCACTGACGAGAGCAAAAAATTTTAAATTTTATCTTGTATGTTTTACCAGGAACATGTTAAAAGGGAATTAGATAATGTTGGAGAAAAATAGAAGAATAAATAAGATTCAAATTACTGACAAGGGACAGATGAACTTCAAGGAGGCATGAAGGAGGACACCCATTCTAGGCAAGTGAAGATTCCTTAAATGCTTTGTTCCCCATAGGAGATAGGTTCTTTCTGGTTCTGCATCATATGTGCTACTTTTATACAGAGTTCATGGATCTTAAGGTCCATAAGTGATAAAATAGGAAGTGTGGGATTTGGCCCAATAGAAAAAAAACATATAGAATAGTTTCTATAGGAGAGCAGAGAAAAGCCTGGAACAGGAAAGATGCAGTCACAACCTTGTTATAAGGTCTGGAGTAGACTGATAGCTGGTCAAAGGACCTCTGGATGAACAAGAGGTCTAATGCCCTACAAAGGCTTAGGTATGTCCTGACTGAAGCTGTCTGGGCTTTCTACATCGGTAATCAGCACTTTAAGGAATTCCTCAATAGAGAGCTGAGGTCAGAAATATATTATACAAGAGTTAGCCACAACTGATGCAATCAAATATCTCCTGGTCCAGAGACTGCAGGAAAGACAGCAGCCACCTCCTTACCTACCAGGTGGAAAAGTCTCCTCATCTGAAAAATAGTAAATGGTGACATGGTGGGCATAGAGCAGGACTCAGCTCATCAAAGCTGATAACGTTTGCCCCAGTGAGATGACCTATAACATGTGCTTAGTGTCTGTGCTGAGATACTCAAGGCCACTTCCTCAAGCACTGCACATTCACTTCCCCAGGCAGCTGTACAAGAAACCCACTTGCAGGAGAGCATGGCCTCCTTGGTTCACCAAAGTATTTGCAGAGGAAGACATCACCATCCAAAGACTCTCTCTCAAACCTTTTGCTGCTTAGTATCCTTTTTCATTTAGTGGCACTGACAGATTTTTGGGATAAGGGTCTGGAGCAGTGGAGTCTTTCAGGCATGAAGTGAACTGACTCCCTCTTTTGCCTGCAGAAGTGAACTGGTTGCTTTCTAGTTTAGGGAACCCAGAAAGTACAGTCTACAGATTGTATTCAACACTAAGAGGATGAACAGATCATTACATGCTCCACTGGCCTTTGCTCTAGCTCACCGGTCTCACATTTTTATTATACTGTTTCCACCATAAAGCTGCAAGATAAAGTACCCTACATATGATCATGTGTATTGGCAGCACTAGTTGTTGTCCGGTATATCAGGGCACATAGTTTCAATCCCCTGCAAAGGTACAGGAATTTGGGTGGATGTTAGGTACGTATCTTACTGTAATATGCAGGGGAAGAATGGACTTCAGCAACTCCACAAGACCTTTATTATTGGTACATCCCTTGGTTATATAGAGCAAGCTTCACTGATCACGCACACCAACAATGCTGATAGGATACATGCGATGGCCCACACACTGTTCATGCACCTAAATCTACTACATGACTGCTTGCTGTCTAAGTTGCCCAGTACCCCCCATGTCTTGTTTTTCTCCACTTTGTTCTGCTTTATCTTCTTGCTTCATTGCCTTTTCTCCACCGTTCTTCTTCCTTTGCGCTCTTTCCATGGATCAAGGACAGCTCATGATAACAGTGTCCGTTTTCCTCCAACCAAGATCCCATAGGAATATATACAGAAGAGGTCTGTCTTCATCTTCCCAGGTAAACATAAGGAAGCAAGTCAATAACAACATTGTTGAGAAATTGTTATTTCCTCCTATCTTATGCATCTGCCTAAGCTCTTGCTTTCACCCAGTATATGAGAATTTTACAGTGAAAACATCAAATACCTAAAAATATGGCTTGCTTAAAAATTAAGCCTTTTATCTATGTATGCTGCATTATTTATTTTAAGCTTTTAGATAGGTGCCATATTTGAAGATCAGACACTTTCATATTTGAAGATGTTCAGACAGATAAACTTGTGATTCTCTGGACATTTTTCTCAGGATGTCACTGGGATAACAGATGTAAATCATGAGCTGGGCACTGCAGCACCAAATATTGGTTTTACAGAGTTCAGAAATTGATCTCCAGAGCATTTAATTTGTCTTGTTAGTATTACAGACCTAGCTATGGCGTAGTACAACATACATGAGATTTTAAAATCTTAAGGTTGTAAATATCTATTTAACATAGGATGGTTTAGGTTGAAAGGGAACTTTAAAGAGTTTGATCATCTAGATCAATCTGCCTGCCATGGGAAGGGACATCTTACTAGATCAGGTCAATTAAAACCCCATCCTACATGATCTTGAACATTTCAACAGCTCCTCTGGGCAACCTGTTCCAGTGTCTTATCACCCTCATTATATATATATAAAAATCTTCATTATGTCCAGTCTAAACCTACCTTCTTTCAGTTTAAAACTGCTGCCCCCCCTGTCCAGTCACTACAGGCCTTGGTAAAAAAGTCTCTATCCGTCTTTCTTATAGGCCCCCTTTAAGTATTGAAAGGCTGCAGCAGGGTTTCCCCAGACACTTTTTCTTCTCCAGGCTGAATAATTCCAACTCTTTCAGCCTTTCTTCATAGAAGAGGTGTTCCAGCCCCCAGATCAGTTTTGTGGCCCTGCTCTGGACCTGCTTCAACAGGTCCATGTCTTTCTTGTACTGTGAACTCCAAAGCTGAATGCAGTGCTCCAAGTGGGGTGTAGGAGAGCAGAGAGTAGAGGAGGAAAATTGCTTCCCTTGACTGACTAGCCACACTTCTTTTTATGTAGCCCAGAATACAGTAGGCTTTCTGGTCTGGAAATGCGCATTGCTGGCTCATGTCCAGCTTTTTATCCACCAGTATCTCCAAGTCTTTGCAGGGCAGCATATAGAATTTTTGGGGTTTTTTTTGTTTGTTTGTTTGGGGTTTTTTTGGTTTTTTTTTAATATAATCACTTTTATTGGTCTGATCTATGTGCAGGACCTTGTACTTGGCCTTCTTGAACTTAATGACGTTTATGTGGGCCCACTCCTCAAGCTTGTCAAGGTCCCTCTGGATGGCATCCCTTCCCTCAAGTGAATCAACTGTACTACTCAGCTTGGTGTCATTTGCAAACTCGTTGAGGGTGCACTCAACCCTACTATGTCATCAATGAAGATACTGAATTATACTAGTCCCAGTAGGGACCCTTGAAGGACACCACTTGTTGGTTTTCATTTGGTCACCAAGACTGTGACTCTTTGCACATGAACATCCAGATAATTTCTTATCCAACAGTCCCTCAATCAAAACCTTACCTCTACAATTTAGTGGCAAGAATCTTGGGGGTGATGATGGATGGACGGACAGGACTGTATGTGATGGGACACACTGTATCAAAGGCCTTACAAACGTCCAGGTAGATTACATCCATAGCTCTTTTCTTGTCTACTTATATGGTCACTCTACTGTAGAAAGTTTAGGTTGGTCAGGAACGATTTGCCCTTGGTGAAGCCATTCTGGCTGTCTCTCTCCAGGTCTTCCATACATTTCAACACATCTTCCAGGAGAATCTGTTCCATGATTTTACTGGGCATGAAGGTGAGGCTGACAGATTGGTAGTTCCCAGGATCCTCATTTTTACTGTTTTTAAAAACAGATGGGATGTTTCCATTTTCCATCTACTGGGAACTTTTTTTCCACTCACTGTGGAAAACTAAGTTTGTAAACATGATGTTTATAGGCGATTAATCCAATGAAAAATAATATAATACCAAGGGACATAAATCCATTCAGTAACTTAAATGAGTGCACTTTAAATCAGTCTACAGAATTCTTCAGTTATATTCACAATTCTTTAGATCTAGGCTAAAACTCTTAAACTTTGGAGCACCATTTTGCATAAAATAGACAAAATAAAATGAAAGGTACAATACACAATTGTGATGGGGTTTTTTAAATTATACTTTTTCAACAGCCTTAAAACTTTTCTGGTGAAACAAGTAAAGAGATGATAAAACTACTAGTACTCTAATGAGAGTGGACAATTTTGTGGACAGTGGACAATAATGAGAGTGAGCTATTCTGAGTAAGGGCTCATTACCCCAGCAGGGTTTTGAACTTGTATTTACTGCTTGAGTCTATTGCCTGCTGCATCCTGTGACTAGTGCAGTAACAGATCCTGCTGGACTTTACTATAAACATTTCCAGTCAATCAATGCTGGCATCTTCCTATAGCTTTGCTATTAAAAAGTGGAGGGAATCTTTTAATCAAAGGCAATTCAAATAATTAAAATAATACTAATAATTTATAAATAAGCAGTCTTAAACTGTGCAAGTTACTTAAAAGCTTATTTCTTTCAAAGGTTTGTGATAATAAGATGCTGCTATTTGATTTTTTTTTATGCCTCCCAGGTTCATTTGCAGAAGCTGGCCTTGTTTACT
The DNA here is from genome assembly GCA_024605025.1 of Megaceryle maxima. Classification (NCBI taxonomy): domain Eukaryota; kingdom Metazoa; phylum Chordata; class Aves; order Coraciiformes; family Cerylidae; genus Megaceryle; species Megaceryle maxima. Next base: position 89,915 of record JANHGN010008905.1, read on the forward strand.
GATGTGTATTGCCAGTATGTTTACAATGCACGCAAGGCAGGAAATCACATGAATTAAATGGGTCCTTGTTGCTTTGCACCAGTGAATTCATCTGCATGCAGAAAAAATGTTTTCTAAACTTAAGCATCTGTGGTGCATACTAGAGACTAAATTGTGGAAAAATTGGTTTGAAAGACATAGATAAACCAAAAAATACCCAGATATTTTTAATTTTTATTTTTTTTAACTCTAAGATTTATGCTGAAAATCCTGTAGCACTGATTCTACTGATTTGTAGAACAAAAGTGATTTTGTGTGAGCAGTTTGATAAATCATGAAATAAGCTGCTGAAATGTATCTTCGTAATAATATATACTATGTTTGCAAAATGTGAACAATAAAAGATACCACAATCAGCTTGTGCTTTTCAATGTGCAGCAAGGGCTGAATTAATCTAATGAATTATTGTGTGTGAATTATCTGCTTGGTTACATATTCCAATGTAAATTGCACATTCCTTTTGCTTTACATTTTGCCAAAATAACAGATGATGACATAGATAGATTTTTCTCACTCTTCTGGAAGCTCTTAGCTGCCATTTCTAACCATCGTTAAAAGGTGTGGCAAAAGGCAGCAGCAGCAGCTGAGGATGTTACAGAGTGATTTATCTGAATATTTGAACCAACTACTAAAGGACTAATGCTGATAGGTTTTTTTTTTCTATGCAATTCTCTTTAGTCCCTGACTCATAATAGGAAGGAGATGGCATAATCAGAGAGATGAACTCCAATTAAAGGAGGGAACAGCTCACATAATTTTTTTCTCTCATTGAGGATAAAAAAAATTAAACAATAGACTAAAATTTCAGAAAATGACCCAGCCAAAAGTCATCTAAGATACATAAAAGTCACTGTCAGCAACAAATAAATTGCACAAAGAGCATCAGGCAATGGGAATATTCCAGAGGTGGTTGGTTAAAAACCATAATATGAAAAGTGGAAAGACAGACATAAAAAAAAAAAGTATGTTTATTGCCTTAAGATAATTGGAAGGTTAATGTCATCACATAGTCCAAGCACTGAACTTAAAACTGCAAGAGTACAGGACTGCTCCACAGCATGTGAAGACAAGATTATGTAACCCCTAGTGGAAATTTCAAAATGAGATTCTAGTTTCAAAAAGCCCTTTTTCCCCCTCGTTATATTTTTTAAATATCTTACTTTGTATGTGCCTGGTTTGCATATCCTCTTATTACACTTTGAGAAAAGACTGAGAAAATTCTGGAGGAATGATCTTCTTTGGAGTGAATAAAAAAGCATGTGCATCTTTATACATGGGTGGAAAACTGTGCTCACAGAATGAAGACAGGTGCAAGTTTACCACTGTAAAAGTAACCACCTCAGTAACACAGATAGGAATGTGTCTATATTCAGCCTTAATTCAAAGCCAGACTTGAAAAAAAAATAATTTTCTGATCTTAAGATTCAGAGCAGTGTACAAATACTATGTACAAACCTGACCTTCTACAAAGCAAAAAAACCAACCCTAGTTTACTTTTGGGTCTTGGGAATGCATCCAGGCTTTGGAGCACTGGTTCACCAAATCTTTAGGTGCTACAGAATAAATGCCTGAAACATCATATGTAGTTGTAAGAGAATAACCATTTACATTTTCCTGTTTTGCTAGCTATTTTGTGTGTGACTTCTCCACTGACCAATGAAATAATTAGCAATATTTCCATTAACTTCAGTTATCTTTGGGAGTGTATTGTGTATATCAATTAGCTGTGATAGCGTATTGTGTAAAACTGCACATTTTCCTTTCGATTTGCCAAGTGGTGATATATATCATCCCACTGCAGGTATATAACTAGATTTTTCAATAATGAAATAATAGTAATATGTATAATTAAGTAACTTGTACCTAGTGATATCTAGTGGGTAATAGACAAAGTTTAAGGCAAGCATCCTAGAAAACAGCACAAGCCAATAACAGACTCAACAAATCTTTACAAAATAGCATTTCTTCATTAAATATCTATTTCTTGCAGCCCTTTCAGTTCCATTTTGTGAATGAATCTGCTCAGCAAGAAAGCCTAGAATTTGAAGGCATAATTTACACAGGAGAAACCCTGGTTTTTGCCTGCAAGTTTTCTCTCCTTGTACTCTCCTCAGTCTCTCTCAAGAAAGTAATCCATCTGTCTTTCTAGAGTTGGAAACACAAGATTTGTCCCCACTTTAATCTGCTTTTATCCTCATTTTCACACTATTCACTTCTTATGTAGCCTAGGTTCCTTAGGTGAAGTGTTTATCCCAACCCAACAGCTAAAGTTATATTGGCAGCTAATATATATCAGAAGCTTCTTTTATACTATATGTATTGTAGCGGTATTAATTAGATATTGATTCTCCTGACACTTTTCTGCATTTTAACCTCTACAATTTCAGTGTTGTTATTTATTCATTTGTGTAGACAGCTCTCTCCTTTTCTTCATCTACCTTCCATAAATGCTATTGCAGAATGACAAGTGTGACTGTAGTAAAGGAGAAGAAAACTATTTACAATAGTTAGCAGCTTGAATAGAGTTTAAATAATTTGGGCCATCTTTCCCATTCTCTTCCTGTACCTCCTGTATCTATAAAACTCTGCACCTTCAAATGAAAGTTGGTAAATGCACTATTAGTCTTCTTAAAATACATATATTACATATACATTGAGATGCTACTCACTACAGCTCAGCAGACTTGATTGTTGCCTTTGAAAATTTGTCAATGTGTATTAAATTACCTTAAAAAGACAATATAAAAATCTGAGTGACAGTGAGTATCTAAAACATGTGAATCACTTAGTAAATATACTCAGCAATTGACTCAAAGTAATAGTTTCAAAAATATTTAATTGATCAGCCAATACATGTTGCCTGAGAAGATACACATCCTTGCAGTGATGAGCCTTACTGATTATGACAGGCTTATTTTTTTTAGCTACAGGTTGAAAACCTTTCAGAAGCAGTCCATGGGTCCCAAGATTTGATAGTTTACAGATTAAAAATCCTTCATAAAATCCACTTCTCAGTGGACAAATGTAATTTTTTTCTTCAATAATAAAGTGGCAAATTAATAAATTATTCTGAAATAATCAACTGGTTTGTCCATGAATTCCCCCTTTTTTTTTTTTTTTGTTTTGTTTTTAGAATAGGCTTTTTCTTGAAGGAGCTAGTACTTCCTTTTGTTTAGGTTGCTTGGAATCACTCTGATTGGAAAAGCTAATTGAACATGACTCAATGATGAGTCAGACCAAATAGGAGTCAATGATGAAATACACTTGCCAGAAAAGAAAATCTAATTCTGGAAAGTATTAATAGTAGTGTCATATGCAAGACTTTGGAGGTAATTATTCTGCTCTGTTTGGTTGTGGTGAGGATGCAGGTGGTGGTAGTCTGCCTGGTTCGGGCACCTTACTTAATGGATAATAACAAATCGAAGAGAAGTCTGGAAGAAACAGACAAAAACAGTAGGAGGTTTAAGAAGTATTATCTATTAGGAGAAGTGACTGTAAGATTATTATTATAGTTATGTAAGGCACTTATTCACTGATGAGTGTAGAAGTAAGCAGGTTATATCACAGCAGTGGCTGTGTCTATTCTCCCAAAAGGTGTTTATTTGTGCCAAGGAAGCATCTCTGCATCTCTGGGTGCAGGCTCACTGATGCTGCTCAGGGACCCACTGCAGTGTTCCTTCCCTGAAGCAGACGCTGGGTCAGCTCCCGTTCCACTGTCTGTTGCACCTACTCACTCCTACATCTCTGTAGCATGGCCTTCATCTTCTTTCCCACTTCCTGTGGGTCTGTCCCTCAGTGTAGATTCCTGCCATGGCTGGCAGCAATGGATCCTCTTCAGGTGCCTGTGTTAAAGAAAACATCTGGCATGTCAGTCCCCAGCATTGCTGGGAGGCACAGAGCACAGTCACTGCTCTGTTGTCCTCTTCCAAGCACACCTACATCCTTAAGGAAAAATGTACAGGTGCATTTGAATCTGGACTAGACTAATTCTTAAGAATATAATGAAAGAACTCAGGACAGGATAACTTCCTCTGTGTTCATCAGAATCCTACAGACTGAGGGAGACAACCATGTCCCAGGACCACACTTGTGCCTCCATGCACAAGGAGACAAGCAAAGATAAGTCATGCAAAAGTCCAGAGCTGAAGATGATCTAGTTTGTGCATTATAGATGTCCTAAACTCTTTTCTTTACTGTGCCTTGCTTGGAATAAGTGAACTGAAGATATTTTGTTGCTCTACTGAAAATGGAAAACACCTCTGAAAAGATTGGCAGAGACCTGCACACCACACAACCAGGACACACCATGCTCCTACCTTGAGATACAGCAGTGGTCAAGTATAATGCATTTCCAGTTCATCTCTGCCCATTATAGGTCTCCCCCAACACATACTCTTTGGAGTACTTTTTGAGGATGATGAAAGCCAACCTTCCACATACGGAGTGGGTATCCATCCATGGAAAGATTGCTTTAGTGTGTATTGGGTTTTTGTGGCAAGATTTTGGTAGTGAGGGAGCTACAAGTGGCTTCTGTGAGAAGCCAACAGAAGCTTCCTCTGTGTCCAATAGAGTCAATGCCAGCCACCTCCACGATGGGCCTGCTGCTGGCCAAGGCTGAGGCCAACAGAAACAGTGGTTGTGCCTCTGTGATAGCATATTTAAGAAGGGGAAAAAAAACTGTTGTGCAATAACAAATGCTTCAGAGGAGTGAGAATATGTGAAACAACTCTGCAGATACCAAGGTCAGTGAAGGAGATGGAGCAGGTTGTCCAGACACCAGAGAAGACATTCACATGCAGCCCCTGGTGAAGACCATGGTGAAGTAGGCTGTTGCCCTGCAGCACATGATAGTTAATGGTGGAGTAGATATCCACCTACAGCATACAGAGGACTCCACACCAGAGCAAAGGAGGTTGTGATCCTATGGGAAGCCCAAACTGGAGGAGGGTCCTCGCAGGACCTGTGGACCTGTGGAGGGAGGATCCCATGCTGGAGCAGGTTTGCTGGCAATACTTGTGATCCCATGGGGGATCCATGATGGAGCAGTCTGTTCCTGAAAGACCACACCCCGTTGAAAGGACTCATTCTGGGGCAGTTTGTGAAGAACTGCTGCCTGAGGGAAGGACCCACATTGGAGAAGTTTGTGGAGGACTGTCTCCCATGGGAGGGACCCCACACTGAAGCAGGGGAAGAAAGTGAGGAGGAAGACGCAACAGAGACAATATGTGATGAACTGAGTGCTCATGTTGCGGATGAGTGTTTTAAATCACTTAAATCACTTGTTGCAGAATCCTGGAGAACAGATTTAGGTAGCTTAAAGAATCATTTTCAAAGAAACTAGCAAAAGTGAATTTTAACATGAATTTGTAAAAGCACAACTTACCAGAATTCAATGACAAGACTCACTCTATTACTACATGGAAGAAACATACAAAGGAAAATCACAGTAGAATCAGGATAGAATGATTTTGCAGTGATTAGGGATGAAAGGGGTAAGGGAAGCCCTCCTTTTGAGGCACAATGTTCAGAATGGACCCCTTTGCTTTCTAAACTTCTCAGAGAGGAGTCTAGGTGCCACTGGATCCAGACTTAGCCTCAGACTTTCAACAGTTTATGTCTTAGGGTAGGGGTGCAGGGAATAAGGGGATCCAACACAACAGTAATTTAAAATTTGATAGTATTGTTATAGTAAGTCACAAAATTAAATGGCTTCATTTTTAACAACACTTAACTATTTGTCAGTTGTCAGGGTGGTTTATCAAAATGTTCCGTAATTGTCACAGCAACATAGTTAAAGATTCAAGAATGTCAAAATTAACATGAGATACACAATCAAGTTTCCTACATCAAACTGTACACACAAATACATACACACACAGATACAAAGATTAAATCATATACACAAAAACACATACACGAACACATACACACAAATACAAAGGTTAAATCATACACACAGACACACACACAGATGTAGAAGTTAACCTATATCTGAGACTTTTCTCCTGCACTTGTAGCAAACTGAAGTGAATTAATCACTTTCCTCCAACACTTGAGAGTGGACAGTCATGAGTATCTCCAGAAAATCTACCTAGAGAGGTGTCCCAGCTCTGGGGAAGATACTGGGCCACAGCCTGCTGCAATACCAGAGAGCTCAAAGAAGCCTCACTTGGGCTGTTGTATCTGTAGGATAAAGTAGTTGGCTCATAGTCAAATCACATGCAATGAAAAGGTAGGCATGACTTCGTTCATTGTTCTTTTCATTGTGGACATTATTCTTGTCAGGCAATCTTGGCACCCTTCATAGCAGTCTATGATAGGACAGGAACATTCCAGCCTCCTTTTGAAAGAATAAGTATTATTCATTAAGTCCCATTTTCTGAGGACTTTCATAACAATTTTTCATTTACAGTGAAGTCTTGAATGAATAGGTTTTAAAGTAATAAAACTGCTGTAGGAACAAATTTAATGTACATAGTACAATATAATTAAAGATGCTTCACTATATTTAAATTACTCCTCTACTAACTTAGCCATATCTAATAAAAACCTTATCCCTTGACCCATCAAAACATCCTTTCTTAAGCAAATTAACTACAAATGAATACACAGCTTACCAAAAGATACAGCTATCATTTTTCTTCTCCTTATATAAGTTATTAAGTCAGGCACTTTTTTTTTTCTCTTAACCATTTCCATTTTCCCTTTGTCAATTCTTACAGTCTGATCAAGAGACTAATTTGTACTGAGACTAAGAAGGAAGTACAGGTATAACTTTTTATAACCAAATATAATCTTTATACATTGTCTTTTAGGGAATAATACTTTCTCTTTTATTGTTTTTTGTTTCTATATCTAACTTCCTCTGTCATATATGCTGCCTTTAGGAGTGTGACATTTAAAAATATTTTGATAAAGTTTCAAAGATGATTTTCAGAAAGGAGATGTAAAAGAGCAGACACTTTCCAGAACGCATTTTATTTTCCCAGGGTGCCTTTCCTAGTAACTGTACTCAGGTCATTCTGCTAATTCATATTCTGGTTGATTTGGTATCAGATTTGTATTTATGTATGAATACAAACTGAACGGATTTGTTTCCTGAAATGTCTGAGAGCGATAGAGGAAACAGTTGCATATTTGCTGTCAGCTCTAAAAGCTCTTGAAGCTTGATAAGAAAAGAATGAAGTTTTCCCTGATATTGCTTGGGCTGTTCAGGTCAGATACTGTAGATTAGTTGTATTGAAAACAGTCTTTGTGAAAATCCATGGAGAGGCAGTAATTTTGCAGCCACTTGAATAAAAATTGTCTCTGGGAACATTATATTTTCTAAATCCTTGGCAGTACCAAGGGGATCCTTTGAATCTTAAATGGAGCTAGAAGAAATTGTATGGAATGAAAATGGATTCAAAGGAAAATAAAGAGCAGGTCTGCTTTAATGTCTTTCCCACTGGATATCACAAAATAAATGACTGAGATAAATCAAGTTAGAAAACTCCATTTCACCTTCCAGTTTAAAAGATATTTGTGTTTTCATATTTTTAATAAAGAAGCTTCTTTTTTTTTTTTTTTTTCTGCATTTTAAATAGTTAGAAATGTAGAGGGTACCAAGACTTTTAACTATATGCCAATATTTTATGATTATGGTCTTTATTGTAAAGATATAAATCTTTTAATTTTGCTTGTTTATACTGTTACCCATAAACTGTGGCTGGTATGAATACAGCATTTCAATGAACAGATTAGGGTTGTCCACTTGTAGTGACTTTTTAATCGAGAATAACTATTCCTGTGAGGTGATATCTCTACTTATAGCTTTAATACTGAAGACCTGGGCTGTGATGTAAAACATCATAGGTTCAAATCTTTCTGAAGATCCAGGCACGATTTAAAAGTTTTCCTATCTTATACTGCCTACTGAGTAGATTAACTCTAGAGAATATTTACAGAGGAATACTCACTTTCCAGTGACTGACTTAACTTCATCTACTGATTCCTAATTCTATCTGCCCTTGATTCTCTTAGAGCAATCAATAACTGAAGTTCGGTGGATAATACATAGTTTAGACTCTCTCAATGTTGTTCTGGCCTCTAAAGAGCCAGTCTGGTCTGAGACCTTAGACAGTCTTATTTTTGGCAGATGAGGCTGGCCTAGAGATAGGAATGGACCGTTGCCCAGACAAAACCCAGACCTCAAGGACAATCTTTACATGAAACTTCCAGAAAACAGTTCTTAGTTTAAGGAAAATCTGGGTTAGCTCTGGAGTTTTAAAAAGCATTATTTGTCATTTATATATTTCTTATACTTCTCTATCATTGTTTTTGCAATTTACTGAAATTTCTGTATATCCCAAGCATAATGTATTTGTGCCTTTATTTTCTATACTCTTGGAGTTTAGTGGTTGCATGTTTCTTTTGTTGTTTCTTTGAGTTGGATTTTTCCTTTTTTTTTTTTTCTGTTAATTTAGGAGAACTGAGTTTTGCTTTATGTAGTACTATCAGTGTACTACACATGCTCGATACCCTGTAGAATCATACATAGTTGATATCATTAATTTTTCCAGAACAAGAAAGACTCCAAGGCATATAATATACAGTTGTATGCAATGTAACCTGTATGAGAACTCTTTCATTAACCTATTTGGGAAAGGTTGAAAACTGAAAGTATTATACAATGCATCTTTAAATCATGAAAAATCCCGTTAAAAGCTTTTTGCAGGTCTAGTGTCAACACATTCCTTCTATCCTGATCTTCATGTCAAGAGTTGGACCTTTCATTTGATACCATTTTTTTCATAGCTGAAAATCCTTCTGCAGGCAAAAAATGTGTTTCCACTTTCAGCTACTAATGATCAATAGTCTGGCTGAGACAGTCTTTCCTTTAATTGTACCATCAAGGTTTGTAAGGTTATAATTCCCAGTTTAGGCTCACCTACTTTTATTTTGAAGATATTTGCAATCTGATTAGCTATTTCCCTTGCATCACTAGCAAAGCATGGTAATGAAAGTTACCACTGGTTAATTTTCATCATGTCTAAGCTTCTAAACTGCTTATGAACAGCTTTAATTCATCATATTTTGGGTGCCAGACACCCAGAATTCATCCATCTAGTAGTTACACTGCCAATATGAGTTAACTGTGTAGGTTCTCTGTGGTGGGTTGGCCCCAGCTGGTAACCCAGATACTAACCAAGTTTATCTACACAGATAATGATTCACAGGTTTCCTCAGGGAGAAGTTTCTCTGTCCCATAGTAGCCTTTGTTGACTGATGAAGACTTTCACATGTCATAGCATAGCAAGGTCTAGTTCAAGCTGATCAGTTGGTTTAGTCTTTTCCCTTTAGTTACTTCTCCCCTCTCTGATTGTGTCTTGGAGCAGTCCTCACTCTGATAGGTTTCCCTAACTGCTGCTTGCTCCGCTAGCTATTCTAGCAGCTTTTGACACTTCAGTTCTGAAGTGTGTGTAGTATGGGAAACTAAAGTGACTGCTATCTGATGAGAGACTCTTAAGCAGCTTCACTGCTGCCTATACATTTGCTTGAAACTTAACACACAAAGCTTTCTTGATCCTCTTTCTCTATTCTTTTTATTCTGAAGTTGAGAGCACATTTACAGAGATAATTCACATATATTTCTGTACACTGTTTTCATTACAAACTTTCTCCTACTTTATCATATAGCTTCTTTTCTTCTTTTTCTTTTTTTTTTTTTCAGAGATGCTTCTAAAAAGTGACAAGCTAAACAACTGTGTTGAGACCTAAACACAAGCTAATAAACTCTGCATCACATCTGTTCATTTATCTTTCCTTCTCTCTGACAGAAGGGACCTGAGCACATCTTTCTCACAGGCTACTCTCTTCTCTGGAGTTCTTGGACAAGAAAGGGCATTTAAGGATTTTCCCTTTCTGCTCAGGAAGGATCACATAATCAGGATCACATAAAGCTACATGAGATGAAACCTGCCATTTCAGGCTTGTAAATTGGTTTATAATCAGTGCCTTATTACAGAGCAAACTCGTCTTAAGTGAGTGCCCACAAACTGCTCAGTGAGCCAGCAATTAGCTTCTTTCTCTTCCAGAGAACATCGAACTGCAGAGTGCAGCCACACACAGAGAATTTGATACTATTCTTTCCTTTTCTGATGAATGCTGAATCTGTCTGACAGGTGTTAAAAAAAATCCCATAGCAATTGGAAAACCCTTGCTTACCTTCTAGAAATGCTATTTTTGATGTTTGGCAAAATACTTCTGACTAAGGTAACAGTGTCTTATAAGACTTGGAATCAGACAAAAAAAAACCAAAAACCAAAAAAAACAAAAACCCACAAAAACCAACCCTAAATGTTATAATTGGTTACAGATGGAATTAAAATTCAGTGTGAGGCAGAAAGTTGACCTTTATGTTTCATTACCTTTGGGTAACTCTCAGCCTTGGGAAAATGTACCACTGTCAAAATGTTACTGCATTCTTAGAAGTTGTGCTAGAATTAGAAAGCAGTTCAAAATGAGGTTAAAAGTATACCATAATTGTGGAATAGTCTTATCACAGGCTGGCTGAAATCAAGATACCATGTGGTTCAATTTCAGGAATAATATGTGATCATTGTGAGGAGGCTGCTAATTGCTTGAAGTGGTAGCAACCTCTGCTACTCAAATTAATGTGCTTGTCTCATTAAAACTCCATCTGGAAGAATCATGATACACACTTTCTCATGATTCAAGGAAGGTACTAATTTGACTTCTTAGTGTATTGCATGTAAGTTGAGTCTCTCTGTTATCAGTTGATTCTCTGACATACAAAATATATTTTTCCTAAACCAATTCTCAAAAAATTCAAAGCACTATATTTATGTCACTCATGTTGCTGCAGCTAGGTTTTATGTAACACAGACATACATTTTCACATGACACAATAAAGAAAATAAGCTTGATCACAACAAAGAAGAGATCCTGTTGGCTTTGCCAGGGAGACACAAATAAAGGTCCTAAGTTTACCTGTCCCAAATAACCCTTTGAAATTCTGATCTGTGGTTAGAGGAAAAATAATCCATGAACCTACACCTAATTTTTCTTTAAATTCACAATGAGTGTTTTGTTTGTTTGTTTCGTTGTTTTGTTTTGTTTTTTTCCAGTGATATCAAACAAATATAAAGAGGGAAAGTTATCTACAAGGACACTGGAAAATAAGGGCAATTCTTTGGTATATCTTGCCTTTCATCTTGCCTTGCAGTGTTAGCACTTCAGTTTCCCTGCAGCCCTATTCAATAATCTTGACTGCAGGTCAAGGGACTATTTAAAATGGTTGAGGCAGAATCTGGCCAAAGGACATAAGTAACACACAAGCAATGTGAGCTGATACAGTCACAAGACCAAAAAAGTGCTACACCAGTTGTGGCCCTTTCCTCCTGAAACATCTTTTGATCATTCACACACCTGCTGTGTACATTATCTATTGGAATGATGGTCCATGTCTTATACATAACCCAGAACATTGCTGCCTAAGGCTAAAAGCACAGGAACAAAAGAAAGTTGAAGGCAGAACCCTGGAGCAACCTGAACAGGGGTATTCATACACTAAGTGAGCTAGTCGCACATAGCAAGAGATGTATCTGAAAGCTTGGCAAATGTAGCCCTGCCTCACCAAAGGGTAAACTTGTCACCTCTGAGACGAAGCTTAATAATTTTTAGATCTAGAGCAGTGAGTCTGCAACTTTTTAATGACCAGACACTTTTTTTTTTTTTTCCAGACATGAACCCATTTACATAGACAAGGAACAAGGGTACATACTTGGAACAAGGGAGTTGTAAACAGACATGGAGCCTGGACCATCACTTGAGTGTGTTAAAAGGAAGTTTCTCATTCTACTTCAGTTCTTTGGGGAAGAAGTAGAGAACTAAAAGTCAATGTTCTGCCTTACAGAAGACAATAATCATAACTGAAAAGCACAGCAAACAGCATCAGTGACTCTTTACACAGTGAAGGCTGAAGATTCCCACTTAGAGATGAAGCAGAGGCTGTGAGGATGAGCAGGCTGCCCTTCCCTGCCCTGTGTAACAGCTGCCCTCTGACTCCAGGAGCAAAGACTGCCGGGGGGTTGTTACTCTGATGCTTTGCCTTTCACTGAGTGACAGGCACTGTCTCCTGCTGGTATAGTGCCAAGTTTGCCCTCTGAATCATGATGGATTGGATGATGTAACAGGTCTTTTTCTTTGACTCCTTATATGAATTTGCACGGTGAATGCTTAAGGGGGAAAAACCTCCACAATTAAAGAGCAGAAACAAACAAAAATGTGAAAAACGGGAAAAAAAAACTCTGAAAAAAGAGGGGTGTTTTGTTTTGTTTTGTTTTTCCAACCCCTTAAATTCTCCTGTTTTTCAGATAAAGTAGTAGAAAGTCTTTGATTCCAATATGTCTGCCTGGCATCTTTGATTTAATTTCAAATTAATTTCCTGATCAGGGAGCTGAGATAACTTTGTGTGAATTGGGTATTTCTCAAAAGGTGCAAAAAAGCCCCTGAGGAGGATTCCCTGCCTAGCAGTAAACCTCATCACAGTTTAAACAGTATTTGTAATGCAGTGCTTGATACTCTGCTGCAGTCCAGGTGGTAAAATGTAGAACTTGCAGTCATACAGGAGAGAAGGCAAGGTGTCCTCAGTCCTCCTCTGTGTTCTCCCTACGCTGATGAAGCCACCAGGGTAACTCAGGCAACCCAAGGAACTAATTTACTGTAGTACAGACTTCTCAGACCTGCTTACAAGCAGAAACACTCTGAAGAATTATATTAACAGTGTACAATACAAACTGAGGACAATGTGTCAGGGCTTGATGCAAGGCTGACACTCGTACAGTGGCAATTTTCTCTTAAAAATAAATCAACAGCAAACTTGCAAATTTATATCAGGGACTGTGCTTTAACAGTGTTAGGGAACATGCTGATAGAAAAAAAAATCATCTACTTCAGCTTATCTAAGATTTACTCTAACTATGAAGCTGAAATAAAGAGAGATTTTACTGCAGTAAAATGTGGCTATACTGTCACACAGATGTGAAAGAATCCTCTACAAGGATGCATATAAAAGAGGTGTTGTCAAAAATTAAATCACAAGAGGAACCATAGGCACCCAAATATTAGTAATGTAGTATTACTGTAAGTAAATACAATTTGTTTGTTTTAGCAACAAACTGTAAAAACCAACACACACAGAAAGAAGAACTTCAGAAAATTAATTAATTATGAATGTATTTGCCTCACAATCCACAGGATACGTTGAATCCCAGTACCCAGTGTGGAATATGTTGAAGTGTACTTCAGGTATTAAAAATGCTTACATTATGAAGTTAACTGGAAAACAAAGAGAGAGCCTCAGGGCAAGGGAAGCACATGAGTTAATCTCACTTCCTGTATCTGTCTGCTGAGTTATGACAGTTTTCTTTACACTTCCAAGAGGCTTCCAACACTGATAAGTGAAACATACGTGTTCAGCTTTAATAAACTTTTCTTGGTCCAAATTATTGGTATATTTTAATGGCACGCAATAGGTGTGATGGCTACAAACACCTTTGTTCTTCATCAGCAGTGTGACAGGGAAGACAGGTTTGCAGTCATCACATTCATAGGTTAGTCAGATCTTACAAAGTTCTCCAGAACTGTGGCCACAGGTGTCATATGGTCAGCCAACCAATAAGGTTGGAAAACAACAGACAAAATTCCAGATGGAAAAGCTTTGCCTAATTTTTCCAAGTTGCATCTATTGCTCAGAGAAAATATACTGCCTAACCATGCAAATTTTGCTGCATATATTTCTCTCGTCATTATTTGGCTGCTGTTATTGCCAAAAGTTCAACCTTAACATAGAAAAACTCCCAGGCCTCCCAAGTGCTGCTGGTTGTAAATTTATGTCCTGGTTTGAGTGAAAACAGAACTAATTCTGTTCAGTTATTTTACTTTTCAGTTCAGTACTTCTAACTAACAGCACTTTCTGGAGTTAGCAGACTGTTTTCACAGACAGTGCCTGCTGCTGGCAGTGATAACACCCCGTGTTTAGAGTTACTACTAAGGATTGATATGCAGACCAAGGCCACTGCTGGA
>JANHGN010008906.1:0-12004 GCA_024605025.1 Megaceryle maxima
TAGGTGTTTTTTTGTTATGGGTATGGTTGGACTCAGTGATCTAGGAGGTCCTTTCCAACCATGAATATTCTGTGATTTCCAAGCAAAAAAATCAGTGACCAAGCTTCTGTAAATCAAGACTTTTTACTATATGACCCATCTGGAGATGCTAAAATCATCACACCAATGGCAAATGAATGTGAAAATCTTTTGACTTCTAAGTAAAATGCTGAAAGGATGCCATTTCAAAAAAAAAAAAAAAAAAAAAATTCCAAAGCTCTATGTTTATGTAGCATGATATGACAATAAGTATGCTAAATGTGTCATTCTTTAAAGACTTCTGTCACTTTAGTCACCAAGTAATATTTCTGTCTGACTGCCTTGTGGTTTATGGTTAAATTGACTGTTATTCTTGAAATTACCTTTTGCCTTTGATAGCAGAAGAGAGAACTTAATGCACCAGCATTTCAGTTTTGTTGTGCTAATCATGAAATAGATTTTTTTTTTTCTGAGCTATGAGTTCACTTGTACATCTGGCCACCAGTTAGTAAATGTGACTTATGAAGGGAACAATGGAAATATATCTGCTGTTGCTATGTGCTTTACTTTGCTATGAACCTGAAGTTGAGCATATTGACTTCCTGCATTATCTTAAATTATTCGTGGGGTATGCCAATTGTGAGACTGTCCCTGATAGGGCCCCATGTTCCTTTGCTGAGACTTCCATCCTAGGACAGGCTGTCCATGTCCATTTTATAGTGCTGAGAGGCTAAGGGATGACTTAGTTAAATGTACAAAAAAATTGCTTGCTGATGGTAAGGGGTGAAATTCTGCTTCTGTTGTAGCTGGGTAGATTTTTTTTTTGAACCTGTTGCCCTCTTGTGTCCTGGTCTCAGAACACTCATAACAATGTTCCTCATTCTATGACCTTGTTTTTAACAATACAAATAGTCTTGTACAATTTCTACTTGAGGAACTGCATATTGACAAATACTTCTAATCCAAGTCAAAGCATACAATGACTGAATTCTTTGATACTCATTTGTCTTCGTGATGATACAACATGAAACTTTTTATTTAGAATGTAGAAGTCTATGAGACACATTTATTTGTCTCTGTGTCTCTTGACTATAAATGCCCAAAGGATTTAATATATTCAAGATATGACCAAGAATAAGATACTGCTGTGTATAAAGTCTGTTACAGAATGACACCACTCATTATAAAACAAGTTTTCTTCCACTAATATCTTCTCAACAGTGCTTAAATAGTTATTAATTGAGATAAATATGGAAGGACACATGCTTCTATTCTGCAAAGAGATAAGCAGCTGGTGGGATTCCTGAAGCTTTTATTTTTAAGTAGCATTTTTTTACCTGGAGTCAGAAGATAAGACAAATCACTCCATTTCACTTGTAATTCCACACTGAATCACTGCATGACCTTTGAGTTGATCACTCAGAGCCTCATTTCTGCTAGCCTATAAAACAAAACAGCAGTCCTGTGACTTTCCTGTCTTTCCTCTAGGAAAATGTTTTAGTAACACTCTTCAGCTTGTTTCCATACATATAAGGCAGTAGTTTGGCAGCTCAGTGACTTTGGAGTGTTTCTGCATATTAAGTCAAGCTTCAATGAATTGCTGGTGCTATAAGGAACTTATATGGCCCCATAGATTTTGCCCCACCATCCCTAGAATACTACAGATATTTTTCCGCCTAGCAAGTAGAATTACTGCATGCAGCGGTATTCCTTTCAGGATAGCTTGTTGGCTCAGTAACATATTCTGTATGAGTATTTCCATATCACTTGAAGACTTCTTCCTGTGTGGCTGGGGAACGTGTCATACAGGACAATGTAAACTGGGAGAAGCTGTCATATAAATAGCCAGTGTTACATATGACGGAATTTGTAGCTACATGTAGCTTATCCGATACAGAGCTCCATAACCCAAGCTGTTCAGAGGCAGATGTTGCTGGGCAGATACATGTAGAAATGAGTCCTGCAAGTGATGGTGAATTGCCATGTTACTCTTAACTGCTCAGATTTATTATTTGAATAGTTCTAATGTATCTACAGTGTCATCCAGAGATTTCACAGATGTATATCCTTCAATCTGAATCAGCATACCTAAGCAAAATTATTTTAGCCTGGAGTTTCTTAGCTGATCTTGCTTACTTTTTAAATTTCTCTAACAGACAAAGTAAAAAATATTTGCCTCAGAGAGGCTTGGTGCCTCCAAGTGAGTAAGATGGTGAGCGCAATTATGTGAGTGTATTTATAGGAGCAAAAGAAAAGCCATTATAATAGTATGAATGCCAACAGTAAACCACTTGAGGAATTATTGATGGAACTTGCTGTAAGGGAAGCAACACATAAATGTAATTGAATCCTTTAGTGTGAGCATAGACACTATCTTTCTAGTAAAGAAGTATATAGAGCATCATATTTCTGTGTCACCTTCCTGAAAATAAATGATAAATCATCCTCTTGAGATTTGCAGCTTCTTAGATGGAATAGTACACTTTCACGCATGAGGTGCACTTAATATTGGCCAGCACCTTGGAAGAGTGAGAACTCTGACCCACCAGTGTTTTTCATTGTTCTTGTCTGATCTAGTTATAGAGCTGCACATCAGCCATGTTAGCCAAATACTCACTGGTCTTTCTGTTAAGGTCAAAATTTTGTACACTCTTACTAATATCAATGTTCTTGTATAGGTAATAAAGTAAATCTTAACATCAAAAAGACTCATCTTTGTGCTGCATCCCCCTTCACTCCACCCAAATAATGTGGAATTGAACAGCAGTGTGCTTCTATATTGTGGGAGTCGCTTTTGGATAAATCCTAAGAGTATGCATGGTTTCTGAGCACTGCTATTCTTGAAACTAAGTGAAATTAGAAGCTGGTTTGTAGCCAGGGTAAACTGGCTGTTTGTATCTGTGTTGACAGAGATGTAAAGGCAAGCAAGGTGCAATAAAATGTCTGGTACTGTGAAAGCCCTTAAAGTTTCTTTTCAAGCATTAAAGCAGGACACATGATGTCTTGTCCTTATACTGGGAAAATGAAAACGTACTCATGGCTGAATTTGTGCTTATCCTATCTGAGTAGAGTCCCTCTTATTCAGTTATGAGAGGAAGCATTTCTACTCACTTTTACAATGCTTTTGCAAGAGTTTTCTAGTATGGCTGGCATCAAGGACTGTAGTACAAGAAAACTACACTGAAAGGGGTAGGCTAAATTTGAAAGTGGTGATCTTATTTGCCAAATGACAAGTCACATTAGTGGTTTGAAAGCTAATGGCTTCTTAACATTTATATCTGAAGTACTGCATATAAAGAGGCAGTATAGATATGGTAAACAGGAAACAAGGGAAATCAGTCAACCACTAAAGGACAACCTAATAATACAGTTTCACAATTCAAGCTGTGGATTAATTTGCTAAATAGACAAGGAGTAGACAAACACATTGTATTTGGAAAAATAGTGTTCTGTTGTAGAAGAAAACTTTTCAGAAGCCTGAAAACTTGCTTACAGTTTCTATATGGTGGGAGTGAAAAAACTGTAACTTTTGATCTTTGTAACAAAAAAGTTAAAAATATTTATATTTTGCAATAAATAAAATGAAAATTAAGCAAATTGGTGACATGAGTTCTGCAGTTGCCACCTACATAGCTGCAACTTTGTTAATCAACTGTTTGGTTATAAGCAATGTTTCCTTGAAGGAATATGGGGCAGTTAATTTCTGCCTTGCTATGAGCTCCTTTTCTTCCTGCTTAAAACCATTATGCAATGCAGTGTTGTGACAGGAAAAAAAACACTTCAAAGTCCTGCTGCTCATGGAAGGAGGTTGAAGACAGCAAGAGAGAATTGTATTTTAAACTGGTTTACGGCTGTAAAATGACAGCCTTTTTCTGTGGTGAGAGTGGCAAGGTTGTGTACCAGCGTACTCATTCTGGTGCAAGTCAGAGTGCCCTCATGAGCATGGAGTTGTGAACTTGGGGATATTTCAGAACCTTCTGCACATTTATACTTTGATATCGTACACTAGGTCCAGACATTCTTTAAAGAAACAAGGTGTCTTGTTAAACTCTATTGCATATGCCTAATTTTGATTCTACTGCATTTGAAGATCTGCTTTACCATTATCCAGACTTTGTGTATAAGTATTTAAAGTAATTGAAGGTGAGTGTCAAACACAACCATTTTAATTTGATTGTACTTTGTTCTGTATTTCTTTTAGATTTATATAAATAACCTCATAAAATTGGGGGGAAAGACAAACTAGGCTTTAAATTCTTGTGTTTGAAAGGAAGTGTTGGAATTTTGGTTGTCCTCTATCATTGACAATTCTCTATAGCCATTTTCTCTCATGGAAGAATAAGCAAATGTATTCATTTACATATTAGTAAGTGTCTGATAAAATTCTAATAGTGATTACTACAACTGTAATACAAATAAACCCCATACACTTGCACCCCACTCTTAAAAAAAATCCCAACAGATTCCATCCCAATTAAAACAAGGAACTAAAAATAACATGGTGTCTAAGTAAGAGATATATAACTTCACATTTTCCTTTTTTAAAGCTACCTTCTTATTTCATGGAGGCAGGAACAAAGAACCTCACAGCTTGTTAACTTGTAAAGTTTAAACCATTGTAACTTGAATGGATAACAGGCATCCTTTGTTCATCCAGAAGGAGGGTGGGGGAAAAACTCACAAGAAACTATAAGCCATATAGTTTCCTCAGTTTAAGTGTAGACAGTGCCTCTAGTGAGTATGCTCATCATTAGAGGTTTTCCTTGTTTTCATGAAAATACTATTTTTTTTTCTAGGGGAAAATGTTTGTGTCACTGGATTTGAATTTCTATAGTTTTTATTTTAGTGCACATAAGATGAAATTACTTATCACAGAAAATATGGGTAACTCTTTCTTATTAAATCCTTCTCACACAACAAATACACATTCAATATTTTTTTGATGATAGTTGTTTCTATAAGCACCCTAGCACCACGTTGTATTTAGTTGACAGCATGACTCTTTTGAGAATGTCACTAATATTTGGGACAAATCAGTCTTCTGGCAATTCTAGGTTGCTGTTCTGAGTCAGTTATTTAAGACCTGCACTTTGGATCTCAGGGATCTTTTATCTGGGATAACCCTGGAGTAGCTGACTTCTCTGGCAGGCCTCACAGCTGCTTCATCCTCTCTTTATCCCTCAGTGTTGTAGGAACAGGGACAGGAAATCTATTTAGCATAATCTTTTCTTTCTGTTTATGGTCTTCTGACAACAAAAGGAGTGTAAGAACAGACAGTGATGCAAGTGTAATATTCATCGTGTTACTCATTTTCCTCTGTTCTCTCTGAAGTGTATTCCTCTCACTCTAGAGCTCACTGAACTCCTATGCGGAAACAAGTACCATGTATTTTGTGTTACAGGATATCCCTCTCAAAGCCTTAATCTCAACACTCTGGATAAAGACACCAGGTGTCTGGTGACATTTTAGGTCCCTGTAATGTGTGAAATATCCTCATAGAATTGCAGATAAGACATCTCAGATACCTACATACTGCAGATATGGGAAGTGGGCACTCAATGATATTTAAAATGTTGGGTACTTGTTTCCCCCTATCTAGGACCTTGAAACAGGATAATCAAGCACTGCTAAAGAAGATGAGGAAGAGCTCAAACTACAGCCTCACCTCTGGAGGAGTGTGCACTGTGCCTCCCTGCTTGGGAAGTCTGGCTCATGATTGAGAAGTTTACTGTCCATCTCACCTGCATTTTCTTGCCATTTATGAGTAGATGGAGTATGTTGAGACTGATAAAAAGTAGTGTGTACATTTTAATTTGGGTACCTCTCTAAGTTCTGTCCGTATATGAAAATGAATTAGCCACCATTGTTATATTTAAATTTTTGCTAGGCTTTTGAAAAATCAGCGTCTAAACTGCTTGATGCAGGCAAAACTGGCCACTTTTAGTATCCTGTAATATTCTATGTAATCTCTACTGTATCAAGTGCTGCAAAAAATGAAAGTAAAATTGCCTATCAAATCATACAGAATATAAAAATGATGCCTGTGTATACTGAGAGAAAGGAAAGATGTTTCTAAGGAAGCTGCTGTTCTAAGCAGAAAAAAGGGACATACACCAATTTTTAATCCATCCTGCAGCTTGGCAGATTTACAAGACATTTTCTTTTTCAAGCAAAAATATAGCAATAAAGCACTAAGCTTTAAATTATTCAAAATCAAGTACCAAGCTGGACATTAATCTCTTAAACACAGAATTTTCAAATACATTTTCCAGTCTAAGAAGCCATGATACATTTTTATACCTACTAAAATGTATTTCTGTCAAAAATGTGCAATGATTTTGACAGAAGCTGAAGAAACAGTATGTAAATTTTTTCATGTAAAGTTTTTTCAGACTCTTTAACTAGATAGATTCTTATTAGAAAAGGGGTGCTTAGAGTTTAAGATTATTGCAATCTTCATTTCCTAACAGGAATTATATGAAATGACATTCATGTAGTTTACCTGAAATTACTTGAAGATCAAAGGTATATAAAAGATTTTTCCCATTGACGACATGCAAGTAGATCTGTAATGGAATACAGTATAATTTTATGAGATTGCTGATAAATACTTCTCAAGGCCATTCTGCTGAATTGTCTTTTCTCTTGACATTTACCAGCTTAATACAGATTTCTATATCAGAAGTTTTCTGGATATAGGAGAGTGTTGACCTGATTTTTCTAAGGTTTTGAGTCTCCTCACGTGGGGATCTGACAATAAATATATTTGGGAAAGTTAATGTAGAGTAAAATCATATACCTTGTTCTGTGTCTTACTATTGCTAGCAACAGCAGCAATGCTTGAGCAGATAAGAGGAGATAATTAGCTGCTCAAGCAGTGTTTACTTCCAAAGTTGAGAATCCTCCCTATTTTTTTAATATGAAAGATGATTTTTTTAAAAGAATGTTCTCCTACTGTAATCAGTAGAAAGTTCAATACTTCAAGCCATTTATGTATACCAGATTATTCCCAGAAAAATCTTACAGCCCTAAAAATGTATCTTTGCTTGATTGTGTCAGATGTATTTGAAGTCTGAATTGAGGATTTGCTTTGTGGGTCCTAATGTGAGCTGGAGATGTGTCCCTAGCATGTGATCCCTTGCTGCAGTTTTGGGAGGTTATCAGCTGCCCTAGCAAACTCTGATCTGCATCTTTTTAGGCTGGAGGGACCAGAAACCTGACAAACAGAAAGGCACACATGACCATATCACATCTCTACAGTTGACTTGGATTCAAGCTGTACTGTAGCCCAGGTGAAAGACTTTCTGTCTTTGAACTTGATGACTTTCCTGTTGGCCCATTCTCTGCCTTGTCCTTGATAGCATCAGTCATGCACTTGATAAGGCATACATGGTAGATAAGGCAAAGAGAGGAAGGAGGCATTACTGACAGCCCTCTCTCTGTCAATAGTAGGAATACTGGTAATAAAAGCTGACAAGACTTGAACCCTGTCTCTGTATCCTGGCAGAAGCTTTTCATTCATTTGTGCTCTTTTGTTCCTTAAAATATACTTTGCTTTCCAAGCTCTTTTCTCTCATCCCTCCAATGAACAATGCTGATCTTGTGTTGGCTCCTAATCTCCATGACAAAGCATTCTGGATCTCTTCTGAGGCTGAGCAAGTCACTGGTAGATCTACAAATCATTCTAAAATGTCAGTGTTGTTTAATTTCATAGATAAGTGGTTGTATTTGTGAAACTGAGTTAGTCTAAGACTCAGATTTTTTTTTTTTTTAGTTATGACTGGTATTTGATGGAAAATATTTAAATTCAGATTCTGATTTAAAGAAGAAAAAAACAATTCTGAATTTGTACATCAGCTTTAAAATCTGATCTCAGTTTGACTGTAAAATGGTACTTTATTTCTTTTAAGAAGTGTATTATCTTTCATATTAATCTGTTTTTCTCTGACAATTCCTTTCAATTGCTATTACAGAACAATATTTTTTCTTTGCCATTATGCAGTATTTTGCATCCTTACTCTGCTGAATAAGCTTCCCTCCTTTGTCCTGGTTTAGAGCTCTAAGAATTTATTCTGCTCCATTTCTCAAAGAACTGTGTATTTTGGTAGCAAAGAAAGGAAAACTGATAGCACACGCCACAAGAATCATAAATTCAGATTCTCAACAAAATTATTAGCTTCCAGTCTCTGTCACATCAATGTTCTTTACGTTACCAGCCTGAGATCTTTCCTTAAACGAGTGTACTGATTTCTCTAGTTAGAAACATAATCAAGAAGAGGCTGTGATCACTATATGCCTCATACTTAGGTTGATTTCATATTCAGCAACTGCCACTGAGATTCTGTTGCCAGCCAGTATCTCTACCTTTACTATGTAAGCATTATTCAGCCCACAACTGTGCAAGCAGAATTCATCAACTGTTATTTTTCTGCTCAGAACAAATTTCTGAAGCTGCTATTTGCTTTCTGCCTTTGTCATAATCCTTGGGTAATGCCCTGATGCTTATGTTTATTGTCCTGTGTTACTTTCAAAGGTATTTTCTTGTTTATAGTAATAATACAGTTGGGTTTTTCCTCCTCTACACTTAAAACATTTCATCTCCTCATGTATTCCTTCCATGTAAAATGGTGCAAATATTTAGTAATTTTTCAAATCACTGTGCAAATCTGCAAGCTGGCTCTTCAGAGGAATTTGCTTCTTTATCAGTTTGTGTTATCTTGTATCTTTTCTGTAGCAGGCCAAAGTGATTTCACCTGTAGTAATATCATAAAACTATTTTCTTTGGGAATGCGATCTTCTGTTAGTGCTTATTAATCTTTTGCTAATTTAAGGTAAAATGTAAACTCTTTGTTTGACTTAATTTGGACTGCATGTTAGAGAGATTTAAAGAAAATTTAGTAGTTCTAATATCTGTAATCATTTTATTTTCAAGTTAAGCATTTTCCTTATGTCACTTTCAAGTATCATATTAGATGTCATTACTGTGATGAAGAGATGAAATTTTATATTCAGATTATTTTAATTATTGTTTTCTTCCTTGTTGTATATTGTCCTTTTTTGATTTGCAAAGAAGTAGTTCTTTTACTAATTACAATTTTTGAACACATTTGTTTTGTCAGACTTCTCAGGTCTTAGTCAATATAGAAATCTAGAAATCTGCCTTTCATTTGTTTTCAAATGATTGCTATTATTGTATTCAGCTGAATGATTAATCTTCATTCCACTTCAAGAGAAATCCAAACAATCTACCTAATTGCTCCAATTCTAACTTTGATTTCTACGCCAAGTATTATGGATACATGTTTTGTAGATGTGCACTTACCAAGTAAAGTAATCTAGATCATAATATCTAAATAATTTAAGCTTACTGAAATATCAGAGTTGTTATTATTAACTTGTATTTCCTTGTTTCTTGCTAACCAGAATGATGAGAAACAAGAATTAAAAAACCTTCATGGATCTTTTTAATTCTTCATTGGTTGTAGATTGATAGAAATGGTTTAAGTTAATCATGCCTACATAGACAACATGAGTAGTTCTCAAATTCTTCAAATTCCTGTAAAGGAACTCAAAGGGAAAGATCCTTCCTGGCGACAAAACAGTATCTAAGCCATCATCTTGCTTTAGTTGCAGGTGCATTCTTCCTTGTTTCTTTTACTCTGCAATACTGAGATTACTGAGCAAAATATCCACAGCTCCACGCATACTCTGTAACTGTAAATGTGTAAATGTATTGATTTTGGTGCAGAAAGGATTCATAAACAGTGTAAGTATCGGGTCAGCTTGATAATTATCCTGCCTCTGTTTTGAGATGTGTTGAATGAACTTGAAAATTATATGAAAAAAAAAAAATTGAGTGAACAAGGACACCTTTACCAACAGGGATAAATTGAGTTCCTAAGGAAACTGTCACTCCATCATCACTTCTCCCTTAATTTATGAGATATTCTTATATGGAATCAGCAACTGGACAGACATTATGACAGTAACTACTAGTTATTACAGCAGTTTTATTGAAATAGGAGTTGTGTTTTTGTAATTTACTAAGAATTTAACTTCTCTGGAAAAGACATCTTTGCAAAGAATAAGATTATTCTGAGAATTTGCAAAATGATCACTTTGCACACCTATACTTCATACTAGATGTTTTTGAATATTCCAAGAATATTTTTTTGGGTGAAATTTCATATACTTTGCTCTATTGCAGAAGAAACAAATAAAATAGTGTCTTGCAGAATCAAAAAGTTTGTATGATTTAAGACGTCACCTTGACTTAAAGCTGGCAATATATTTATTGCTAGTGTAGATTATTCTTTTTATTTCCCTTTTTGTGAACTGCTGAGGTTTTTGTTGTTTTTTTTTTTTTTTTTTAAAGCAAGAAGTCTTTCAATAATAATTTTCATCCAATGTTTGAAAAGGATTTTAAAGAATTGAAATGGGTGCATAGTGGCAGGTCTTATGACAAATGGTGTGTATTGACAGGCTCTATATATTGCTATCATAGGTAAGTCTCTGTAAATAATGTAATTTTTGACACTAGTGGAAGTTGGGAGAAGGATACATTTTTCTTGTTGGACATGGGGTTTTTTCTCAGTAAAAACAAAGTCTAATCAACTTCTTAATTGCAAACAAAATAGGACAGCCTTAATTAGATGGAAAATATGTCCTCAGATATAAAGCTTGATTTAGTTGTTGGTATTTCAATCTTCAAAAGTTGTTTGCACAACAAATACCTATCACTTAATAATATATACTATTCAGAAATACCTAAATCAAAGGATATTTTCAAAAAAAATATCATATCAATGTGTACTTTAAAATTTTAACTTTATTTTCACATGTTTTTTTGGTAAAAAGTTTTGCCATATTTAGGATTTCTGAAATTGTTAATCTATTCTACTAATTTATCCAAAAGAAATAATTATTACTGCCAGATAGTCCAAGGAAGAGGTTCTGCACATTTTTTTCTTTTTACTTTCTTTTTCTTCTGAGTCAGTCACTGATAATTTTTTTTTTTTTTTCCCCTGCTTTGTTTTTGGAGAGTAATGGAAACAATTTATATTAAGTAGAGACCATGTTCTGGTTCTTGAAAATTCCACAAAAGGTGGAGTCAGATGGCATGTAGGAGAAGGAAGCAGTGAGCTTAATGTGGCTGTTGCCTTACCTGGGGAGAAAGCAGGGAATGTCTTTCATCTAGAGGATTTTGTGCTAGGAAAAAAATTTGTGTGAACCTCTTTTGGCAGATACTGACTGGAATCATTACCCAGTTTCCATAACTGGTCCACAACACCCTTCTCTCCCCACCTCACCTTTATGCTGGACATTTCTTCGTTCTCTTCTGTTTTGCTATCACAAAGATCTGAGACAAGCTCAACTTTATCCTGACTCTCCTGTGGTAAAGAAATTATGGATGATAAGTGGTTTCATGGTATCATAGTTCTCTTGGATTGCTTAATTTTATAAATGTGTGGTAATTTGGTGAATGAATGCATGTCATTGTGGTGAACTATCATTCAGGATAACACTCACAGATGCTAAGGTATCTCCTGATTTGATTCTGCGGATCTGCTGCTTCTCTCTTCTGGGAGGTGACTGCCTTGTCTGAGGGATGGCTGGAAAGGGAGAAGCTGGGAGTGGAGGTACTGTCCAATCCAGGGACCTGCAGACATCAAAAATGAGGGTTGCAGGTGACAGGTGTGCCCCAAACCTCCACCTCGTGGGAAATGTTTTACTTCTGTTAGGGGCTCAGAAAGGCGCTTTTTTTTTTGTCTTTCTAGATCAAAGAATGAAGGCCTTAAAGCTTGTCCCTCTACACCCAGGTTTACTTTTTAAAACCTCCAGCTTCTTCTCCAAGTGAGTGTCCGGGTTTGAGTGAGAACAGAGCTAATTCTGTTCAGTGATTTTACTTTTCAGTTCTTCTAACTGCACTGTCTGAAGTTAGCAGCCTGTTTTCACAGACAGTGTCTGCTGCTGGCAGTGATAACAC
>JANHGN010008907.1:0-17656 GCA_024605025.1 Megaceryle maxima
TAAAACTTTAAAATTCCATACTGAAGCTTGGACTGTTTAATTCCTGTTTGAAGACATACTAGCTTAAATAATATTTGCGATTAAAACAGATAATGCTTTCACGTGGAAGGTAGGACTGTAAATAAATGCAAAGCAATAAATTAATATTCAGAAGAGAAACTCACCAAGTTTATCTTCCTCCAGGAGGATGCACTTAGTCAAAAGCTCAGCACAGTGCAGCTGTTAAGATCAGGCTCCCAAACACAACAGACATGGTATCTCAGCATGAGTGAGGTAAGTCAGATAGATGTTTTAATACATCTTTGTTCTTCCCCATTACTCAATACCGAGTTCAGGTCACTATGGTCATTTATACTGCACAGGTACAGCCTTGATAGAGTTGGCACATCTGTTCAGGGGTTTATTTGCTTGTTTTGTGGTGGGGTGTGTTTGGGGTGGGGTTTTTTTGTTATTTGTTTTGGGGTTTGTGTGGGGGTTTTTTGTTGTTTTTTTAATACATAGATGGAATCTGGGCATGTGCAATGAAAAACACTTTCTTAACACACCCATTTCAGACTAAACTTGATAATTTTGCCCTACACCACAAGAAATTTGGCAAAAAAAAAAGTTTCTGTTACTGCTTTTCTCCCTCCCAGTTCCCCTTCACCGGCTCCCTTTCAGTTTACTAGCTTTTGAGTGAGAATAGCAGACAGCCAACATGAAAAAAAATTATAGCCTATCAAACAAAAAATATTGAGTGACATCACATCCAATACATTTTAATATCAATTATTACAAATATAAAACTATTCCTTTTGACATTTAACTTAAAATAATAAACACATACTCTTCCAAATCAGACAAGAGATTCTGAGCACTAAATACATTACAGCATCTATTTTCCCCTTTGCATGCCCCATTTTTTTTTCCCCACTATAATGCATATACAGGGTGGTACTGCTTGTCCATTTTGTTCTGAATAACTGGATGGAAAGAAAGATGAGGAAGAAAGTGTTGATGGTAGTACGGCAGCTCATTTGCCACAAAGGGGTAGGTGCTTTGTGATGTTTCGTATCTGGGAAAGGAGAAGCTGAACTGCACAGCAGGCACCGGAGTAAAAGGCAGAAGTCTCTGGTGCTGTGCGGTAAAAGGATAGCCGAGACCATCCTGAAACAGAGCTGGTGGAGCTCCTGGTGGATAGCTGTAGAGTGGAGCAGGAGACACAAGGCTGTGCTGGTGGTCCTGTATCTGCCTCTTCAGTTTCATCCTCCGGTTCTGAAACCAGGTCTTGATCTGAGCAACAAAAAGAATGGGGTGGGGGAGTAGAGAGGCAAACTAGAGATTTCGCTTAAAAACGTGCAGACTATGAACAACTGTATCTGTTACTTCTGCCATTTTGCTCCACTTGAATTGGCAGCATTGGGCTGATGCTTTCGCCCTAGTTAACCGAGGTCAGAGGATCTGGGGGGTGTAGCAGAGAAGAGTGTCCATGTGCAGCGATTTTAGATTAGTCTATGTAGATTGCTGTACATCGAGGACTAGCAGTTACCTTATTAAGATATAAGGCAGCTTCATACCACTGCAGTAGAAAGTGCCTCCAAATTCCCCGAGTGTTCACTCGTTAATCTCCGAGGAAGCCTACTGCCCTTCACACAGACCCTGCTAAACCCAACTGAAGACTGCTAAATCTGTTCAGCACAGGGAAGGCCGGTGCAAGCCCACCCATCCTGGCTGCCCCTGCCCGACGGGGCCGGGAAGCATACGCTTCCGCCGGGACCCACCTGGATCTCCGAGAGATGCAAAGCAGCCGCCAACTTTCTCCGCTCTGAGGCTCCCAGGTACTTCTGGCGCTGGAAGGTCTTCTCCAGCCGACAGACCTGCTCCGAGGTGAAGGCAGTTCGCGCCCTCCTCTGCCTCCCGCTGGTCCCGCCCGCCGCCGCCGCCGCGGTGCACTCCCCGCCGCCACTCTCGCTCTCGTAGCCCGAGGACTCGTCGGCGCTCAGCCAGCCGCCGTCAGGGGCTGCAAAGGAGGGGAGAAGGGGCGGCGTGAGGCCTCTTCGCTGGCTGCAGGGGTGCCTCTGCTTCCCCTCGTCCTGCCGGGCCGTTGCACCGATGGCAGTCGAGGTCCCCTGTGTGTCCCCTGTCCGCTCCCCTTTCTCCCTCCCCGTTCCCTCTTCACCCACCTGTCTCCGACGTATACGGGTCGGAAGGTTCCTGGACACTGTCTCGACCCCGTTTCGCCGTGCAGGGCTCGACATCCATGGGCTGTCTCGGCCGCGGCTCTCTCCGTCGGGGCTCAGCTCTGATCCTGAGGGGGGTACTGCCAAGCAAGGTGGGGGCGCAGGGAGGGGGT
This sequence comes from Megaceryle maxima, assembly GCA_024605025.1. NCBI lineage: Eukaryota > Metazoa > Chordata > Aves > Coraciiformes > Cerylidae > Megaceryle > Megaceryle maxima. Next base: position 2,333 of record JANHGN010008907.1, read on the forward strand.
GCGCAGCAGATGTGGGGCCTGACCCCGTGGGGCTTGGTCTCTCCTAAGGGGAGTTCAGCCTGGCTCATGGCAGAGACGAGCTGGAGGACTGCCGGTCTCGGTCTACTCTTATATGGGTGCTCCAGTTCCAGGCGGGCTCGTTTGCAAGTGTGAACCCACATCAAAGTGGGAATCGAGTAGCGATAACAGATTCCAGTGAGAAGGAACGTTCACACGTCTGGAAAATGTCTACAGCCCTTGGCTCCAGCTTGTCTGTGGGGTCTGGGAGACCCCCTTGAAATGCAAACCTGCCCCTCTCCCCTGGAGGGCAGGGCACGGGCAGGCCTAGCCCCGCAAACGGGCATTTAAAGATAACGACCATACCTTGCCCATACCAGCGCAGTTTTACCCACTCCCGTTTCATCGGTAGGTTCTTGCATTGCACAGATACCCGAACAGACCCGAGACTGCCCCGGCCCGCACCGTCGGGACACGGGACAGGGATGAGGGATAATGTAAGGCCGGCAGGGCCTGCCAGCCCTGCCGTCCGACACTTCACCTCGGGGGAGCTGTGGAGACCAGCCTCCCTAGGAAAATCTGGGGGGGGCCGCTATCAAGAAGCCCTAGCCCCGATGCTGAGCACTCACCCCCAGGGACTACGGCCGGGCTGTGGGGTTAGCAGGGCCATGGGCCGTCTCAGCTTGACCTTGGCGCCGTCTGTCTAGTCAGAAAAAGCAACCAATCTCCAGAAGAGTTTAACGATCAAAGCACTAAGTGAGCAGCGAAACTCGCACCTCATCAACTTCAAACTATCCGAATCTACGCATCGCTTCCTGAGAAGGACGATGCCCTTGTAATGCAGGGAGGACACCAAGACACGCCCCCAGCAAAGCTTGGCTGGGGAAAGGCTGTCTGTAGAAAGGGGCATCCCGACAGCTCAGCCGTCTCCAGCCTTCTCTTGCGTCTAGCTTGTACTCGGTTTTTAGACACCCCAGTGAAAATAGCCACACTGATCACGACCCCACTGGCAGTAGCAATACTTGAATAACACACATTCTAACACTCGTTGCTTCCTAAAGACCAGGAGAAGAAATCACCATCCCTGTAACTAGGTAAATGCACTAGCAGGACATCCATTTCCACTAAAATCCTGCTGGGATGCACGACAGAATGGAATAGGCACCATAAATCTGGGGCTAACGGATCAGGGGCCTGCTTCTTTCTAACACAAAAATCATCTCAGTTCCCACACATAGGAGTGGATGTGAATTCTCTTTCTCTCTACACACACACACACACACAAAAAGGGATTAAAACTAAGTCAAACACCTCAATCAGACAAACACCCCTCAAAACTACCCAGCTTATTATGAAATTTCATGGGACAAAAATAATATTTGTGCTACCCATTTTCATTGTTTCAAGTGTTCCTGTAACTCCATGCCCGCAGAAATTGAATGCATTATGGACCCTCCCCCCCTCAAGGCCATGGCATCTTATCCCAGCTCTGGCCCCAGGGGAGCAATAAAGCCCAGACAGTAGAGCAATGCAAACACCTTCCCAAGCCTACAGAGACCAAAAACTGGATTCCTCCTGGAGCTTTGCTTGCAACACCAGCCCCTAAGGGCAGGGATAAGAGAAGCTGTACTTGCCTCGGCACAGCCCTGATAGAAAGATTGCCCTGTTCCTTGTGGATTGGTAGCCACAGCCATTAATGGAGGTTCACTTACTTCTGGCACAAGATTGTAATTTTGGCTGATATGCATAAGCTAGTGCAAATGCCCAAGCAGTTGAACTCTAAGCTGGAAATCAGGCTCCGTTTCTGGGTCAGAAGCACACACCCATAAATGCCACTGACCCAACCAAAATCACCATAACTGGAGCATTTAAACCCCATCATATTTCCTGGACCCATTTCAGTCAAACAGGGATAGGTCCCTCACTGCTCCCCAAAAGAGCAAAGTACCTGCACATTAATTTTAATAACTTCTAGATTTAATAACTGCTCCTGAACTATTTTTATGTATGGTCCCTCTTTTTCTGGAGCAAACACATTCCATCTACTCTCTCCATCTTATTTCAGAGCAGCCATTTCTGAATGACAAATCCAAGCAGAAAAACTCAGGTTCCACTCATCTACAGCAAGGTGATCCTTGTAATGCATTGCATATTATCTGGAGAGCCTGACTGCCTCACCAAAGAACAAGTTTAGAAGTAGTACCTGAAAATCACAGAGATGCAGGAGCTCCTAATCTGAGCACACACCTACCCAGCAAGGAGAGTGCCCCTCACTCAGGGCAGCTTTCCCACTAGCTCCCCAGCAGATGAAAGCTATGCCAAGCCAGGCAGCTGCATCTGCTGTGCTCTGCAACCTCATCCAGACACACAATGACATCCAGGGACTACTATCAAGGAAGAAACAGTTCATCCCTACTACAAAAATTAAACCAGGCATGAGATGACCATTCAGTGCTTTGCTCAAAGAGACCAGAACGTGCATTTGCATTTGTGCATATTACCTTATGTGTTTTATGGAAGGAAACTGTTAGTACCCCTAAAGAGCTGCTGTCATTTCCCCTCTAATTTGACAAAGGATGCAGGGAAACAGCTGGTCTGTCCCACTATTTATCAAAAGTCAATGAAAACTAACACCCCACCCCCCTTTAAAAATTTTTTATTATTATTTATTTTAAATAAGAATCGAATCTAAGTTGCGTGTTGAGTAACAGGTTTGTATCCAAGCTTAAGATCCACACATCCCCCCAGATGAATGCAGCTGCAAAACTGTGGAACAGATGGGGAAAGCCTGGGAGGTGTTATGCAGTTGTAGCTCCCACCAGTAAAAGGTGGCAGCTTGAGAAACTTGAAACTTTGGTGACCCTGGGAGGATAGAGGCTCTGCAACAGCAATTAAATCCTTCCCTCACCTTACAGTGCTTACAGGAGACACCATTTTACTTCCATTCAATTATTTTGTATCATTCAATTGATAGATTTATTTTTGATCTTTGTTATATAAGTTTTTAGGGCAATTAATAGTTTGTTTGTTTCCCAGGAATCATTTTGTATACTCAGAATTTGGGGATACTGTATTATTTTGAAAAAACACATGTATTTTTACTGCATGATTTAAATTAAGACCATAGCAGACCCATTTCTCCAAGTCATATATCAAAATATTTTATGTTCCGCATTTGCATATAAGCCTTACAAGCATAAGAAACATGTTTTCTTCAAGAAATTTACTGATAACTTACATGCAATTGTAATTCAGTATGATGAGGTGATTAATGCCAGGATGTGAAAATTGCAGCTAAGGTCTTTGGGACAAAGTGCTCTTTTAGTGCTCTCTCTCTCTCCACGACTTCTAGGGACTAATGGTATCTCCCTAGTATACAACAGAAGTATTTCTTTTGGGCATTTGTGCGCAAAGTGTAAGACCATGAGAAGAGGCAGGACTGTAGCAGTTCCACAGTCATGAAGATACTACTGGGGGGAAATTAATCCCATTATCTTGACTGCAGCACTTCCTGCACCAGTTAGTAGAAGCTCACCCTTTACTAGAAGCTGAAGTACTTGTACTCCTCAAGAATGCTGTTGGTGTGCTTCAAACATACCATCACATCTAGTTTTGTGTGACAGCATAAGAAAAAATGGCCACATACTGGAAAACAAAAATAATATCCCTAAAAAAAAAAGGAAATTAAAATTTTATCATAACTGGGCAAATCTCCAGGTTCCAGACTTTCCTTCTACTAGCCATGTTTGTAAGAAGTAGTTAATGAAAAAAAAAACCAGTATCCTGAGCAAACTATCATAGCATTCATCATGTACTAGGTCACCAGACCCAGGACCTGTCTGGCCACTAATTTACTGTCTTCACCATAGGCAGATCTCATTTCTCTTTCTGAAAAGCCCAGATATTTCAAAGTCTTCTTGACAAAACTAGAGAAGTGGGGGTGATAGAGGATGCAGTAAGAACACCTGCAATATTACCCCACTCTCCTGGGGGCAAAACCACCCAAATCCTTCCAAGTTTAGCTACACAAATCGTCAGGAGGAGAGAGTCTGGGGCAGCGTAGCAGTCCTTCAGGGGTAAGCTAGCTAATTTTCTGCGGGGAACGAGGTTAACACTGCTGGAAGTGCAGGCAAGACAAGACATTTTTCCCTGATCCATCCGGGGCCGTAGAAACTTCATGACTGTAGTTAGTTGCAAGACCCGGGCTGGACGTCCTAGCCCCGGGAGCCGCTGCCCACGGCTAGTGGGACAATTGATGACTGTTTGTACCCTCCACTCCTCGCCTTTGGAAATGCTAATTAGGTTATTCAGCGCCTCCTTTGATGTCCTGATAGGTGCTATTAGATAGTCAATTAGGCATCAACGAGATCGATTGTTTCGGAATAGATGCTTTGCTGTTTGAAGTACCCGTGAACACTAACAGGGCCATCACCCAGTCGCTCCTTTGCCCACGGGAACAATGCGAGCTCACACACAATAAATAACAAATGCTACTGACTCACTGAGCAGCACCCTCTTCCCTCCCAGTTCACAGGCTGCAAGCCCAGATACTCCTATTCAGTTGCTGTGGGAGCAAACACGTGCTTTGCACTAAAACCAATTTATCGGGGATTTCCCCCCCCCCCCCCCAACTAATGGACGAAGTGCCTAGATAAGTAAAAGTTATCTCGGAACAAAGTAATACTTGAATTCCCATGCATACCATCACCACTTCGCCCGAGGACTTGTGACACCTCTACAGTTGTTCAGAATTGCCCAGGCAGAACAACTATGCGCTAAAATAAGAAACAAAGCGCTTAACCTACCTGAATACCAAAGAGACGCTGGGATTACCTCCCCACTAAACACTGTTAGAGGATAACACTAGGTCGAGGCGTAGGAGTTTGAGAGGAAGATTCTAGCTATGAAGAAAGAATAGTAAAGGCTACTACACAAGAAACACAAGACCAAAAGACCCCTCCTCTTTCTTCCTCGCTTCGGTGCGATTTATCAAGTTAATCGTCTTCTAATTGCGTATCAAAGAAAAAGATAATGGGCAGCAATTAGATGTAATAGCCTGCCTGTGCGACATCTCTCCCGATTAGCATACAACGTAGAGTAACTTCACCTGGTTTTTAAAGAGGTCTCTGGAGTGGCTCCACCGTGTCTGGGAGCTGCAGGGAACACCCTCACTCTATTTCCAGTCCCTTGTTGCCTGTTCTCGCCAAATTGGGACAGGCGTTAACGAGCGCGGGCTGCAGACGGCTCCCTGCCATTACCGCGGTGCTAATTCAATCATATTTTTCCCCCTCCGCGCGCGCACTGCTGGGGAGAAGGGCTTTGAAGTTAGTACTCGGGCAATTTTCCTCTCCCACCCCCTTCTCCTCCCCGGGGAGCCCAGTTTTAAAGTTAAACAGCCTACTCCTCGGAAGCCGCCAGGCTGGGGGCTCCAATAGTTTTACCGCACAGGCATTAAACTGCTCCTCCCCAGCTAATTCACTCGCTTTCACCCCCCCACCCCAACACACGCTTGTAGCTAGCTTGCAGACACTGCTTTGACTTGCCATAGAGCATTCTGGTGCTGCTGGTTATTGTGATGAGACTAAAGCTATAAAGAGGGGTGCTAGAAACGAAGGTGGCTCTCAGCCGCGCCGGGTGGTCAGCTTGAAAATGATATGCTGATCAGAGACGGGGCTGATACCAGACGTGGGTCCTGCAAGCGTGTGCGATGCTAAGAGCAGGATCACTTTGTTATCTGAAGAGGGATTGACAGTATACAGGGGTCCTGCGCTGACATTAATGCATCTTTACTGCTGTCGGGAGTAAAACACAATGGACGAAAAAATCAGGCAAGCAGGAATAAAACAAGAATTTCCTGTTCCCAGACCAAAGGGAAAACTGTCAACCATGTATTAGTAACAGAATTGGACCGCTTTAGCAAAAATTAAGTGATTTCACATACAGCTTTTTGGAGCATTGGAATGTAATACTTTCTTTCTAGAGAAAGCCGACCTTTGCAGGTAGAAGAGGAATTATCATGTAGATATTCGAAGGAATCTGCTGCCCTTAGGGGGTAGCTAAGTGAGCATCACCTCTCGCGTACATTTGAGCAATTGTCACAAAATGGCACAATATTTGCAAAGTAGCGCTGCCAGAATACTGGGAAGGCATTTTGTGTGCTTAAGTATACTTGTGACCAAGGAATCATTACGTTAACTGATCGTTAACACCTTTTCAAACAGAGCCTGGCATCTCCCTCCCCAGCCGTTCTGCAGCTCATACGCCCAAAGAGAGGACACCCCGTTAGCCCTGCTAGCTAGTCCGTGCCCCTATCACGAAACCTGCCTGCCTTAGCAAAACTACAGAGACCTGGATACACACACCCCGCAAGCAAAGCCTCCACCTCGGGGATTGCGTCACGGCCAGTGCTGCTCGGCCCTGAAGCCCTGCTTGTCCCAGCGTAATCCCCACAGCCTCCGGGGGCTCAAATTGTGGTAAAGACTGCAATACTACACGTTGTCCCGGCAGCCCAGATCGCCTCTGGCTTGCTTTAAACCCCTGCACGGAGAGGGGAACGGTTCCGAGCACCGCTGCACCTTAAGTCACGCTGTGCTTGGGTGCCGACAGTTGCAGTCGGAGGCCGGCTCTGTACCGCCCTCCCATCGCACAGCCTAGCCCAGCCCGGTGACTGCGGGGAGCCCGACGCTGCAGCGGCGCCGGCTCCGTCTTACCAGCCCCGGGGCCGGGAGGGCAGACCCGGGGGAGGGCGGCACAGACACCTCGATAGGACTCAGCCAGAGCTACCCTGGGAGGCGTCTCACACGGGATGTTTGGAGACCCTCATAAAGCGTGCTCCCTTATTACCCTTCGAGGGGTGGGGGTGATGCTCAGCCCCCGCCCAAACCCTATCCTCACGGAAGCAGCTCCCCTCTGCGGGTGGGAACACTTTGTTCTCCCTCTCTCCCGAGCCCTTTAATCTCTCTCTCTCTCACTTCCTCTGGGTACCAGCTGCGGTAGTGCCCGTCCCTCCTTCCTGTTCATCCTCCCTCCATTTGGTTCCGGGCAGTCACGGGCCAGCCAGTCCCCTCGAAGGGTGTTACCCCTCCCGTCCCCAGCCCCCAATACCAGGTTCTGGCTTCTAACCACACGAAGGGCTGTTACTATTCCTTTTGCAAAGGGTGAGCGAAGCACTCGGAGGAGAGGTCGGAGTTCTCTTCCGTGGCCATACAAGATTATAAGGAGATCACGTAATCCCTGAACCACTGTCCCCTTAAAAATGGGATAGCCCAATCGAGTCTCATGCTTAAGACTTTTTTTTTTTTTTTTCTTCCCCCCACGGTGCATTGTGTGTTTGTTTTACTATTTTAAAAATATCACTGCTTTAGAGCAGAGAAAATATTCACCATTCCAGAGCTTTCTGGAAATATCCCAGTTCCCTAATAAACATTTGAAAGACATAAAGAAATCGGTTTTTTATTATTATTATCTTTTTTTTCCGAATCAATAGAGCCATTTAATACCTGACTTTGAGAAACAAGCCGCCATTCAATTCGATATTTTATCTCGTGATAACAGATTTCCTTAATCTCAAACTGCATCATATACCCGAAGAGATCTCTGAAAGATTGATAGCACTTGAGTCCTTATTAGTTTTCTGAAACTCTTGCATTAGAGACAGACCAATTGCTCAATTTCAAGCAAATACTAGTATCTCAAAAGGCTAAATAAATACAGCATGGATTACAAAATAATTAAGAAGACTTCCAAATGTGACAGCTACTCAGAAAATCAAAGGTCACACACTTCAGCAGCACATAATGTAGCTTTTTACTAGGCAAGTGTACTCAAGTGGCAGACTGGCCTCTGTATGCAAAAGAAAATAATGTGTGTTCAAGGATGACTTAACAGAGAACCATCAGACCATTCATTATATGAGCTCAAAATACAAGTGCATCGGAAATCTTCTAATAACCCCTAAGATCAACTCTAAAACAATGGAAATTTTTATTGCTCCTTTCATGTTAGTTGACAACTGACTTTGAAAGATTTATGCCAATTTATGTCAAGGATCATTTCTTGGAGCCCTTTCTCTAGCCTGAAATCAGGCCATTTTGATCTTAAATTTTAGAGCATTATTGAAATTAAAAAAACTCATAGCACAATGGTAACAAACTTTACTGCCACTTAGGGAAAACTACCTTTGGAATGTTATAATTCTTTTGATCATCACTCTCATACCCCATTAGTTGCATGTAAAATTCCATCTTTTGAATACAAAATTTCAAGGCTAGATCATTTCCAAGATCTGTTCAGGCAACAGGCCCTTACTAATCTACCGAGGCTGTACATGAAAGCATGAAGATATATTTATATATTTATTTTAAAAGCATATTTTTATTCCATCTTCAAATCATATTCTATGTGTTATTTAAAGGGCTCCAACAACAACAGAAGCATCTGTTCTACTAATATAGCAAGCCCAGTATTAAGAATTAGCAGTAAGTGTATCCACACATTTGGTTAAAGACACGGTCCCATCAGAGAAAGTGACATGTAGGGAAGTAACTGGAGGGGTTGGATACCTCCTCTAGAGGACAGGGAAATTCATGCTTTTTTTGGGCTCACCCCATTAATTTGCAGGGGGCCAGAACAGATCAGAGAATAAGGAATCTATGCTTTGCTTAATGAAGAGGACCTTTCTTTTAAGGAAGGAAGAATAACTCTACAATCCTTGTGAAAGGAATTCACATGAAAGCTGGAAAAAGTTCAAGTTTATTAAAAGATTGAATTTATATTAGTATTTGTCCCACTGTGTTTCCATTTTGCACAGCTGTCTATAATGCAGAGGACTGAAGTCCACGATTCAGATTGTCCAGTATTTCTCTGTAAAATATTTTCCTCAGCACTGCAGCATAACTCCATCAGGCAGTTAGAGACAAGAGCAGCTCAGATAGCTATCAGTAGTGCAAATCCTCCTTAGCCATAGTCCATAGCAGAAGGTCAGACACCCACCAAGAAAGCTCTGGGATCTCTGTACCCTATAAAGCAGGGTGCCGCCCAAAAACCCACAGGCTGTGCAGGCTGTGCTCTGCAGGCTGTGTTGCTGAGGTCCAGGGTGGGTGCCGGCAGCGCCGGCAAAGCGAAACCTACTGAAGCAGCCCCTTGCCGGTGCAGAGGTGGTGGCCGGGCCACATATGCGACCGGCAAGGGAACAACACTACTCTGAGGTCCGTAAGGGAGAGGGGGGCTGCAGAAAGGCTCTGTCCTCAGCTCCTGCAGCTGCCGCTTGAGCTTCATCCGTCGGTTCTGAAACCAGGTCTTGATCTGGGATAAAGAGTAAGGAGGGAAGGAGAAGAAATGATGTCAAAATGGCACCCAGTCCATGCCGTGACTCATGCCCAAGCCATTGCCCATACTGTGGCCCGTACCATGGCCCCATGCCCTTCGATGCCGTGCCCCCCCCGCCGCGCTCACCTGCACCTCCGAGAGCCGCATTCTGCCGGCCAGCTTGCGGCGCTCGGCCGCCCCCAGGTACTGCTGCCGCTGGAAGGAGCTCTCCAAGGTGCTGATCTGCTCGGCGCTGAAGGCTGTGCGCAACCGCCGCCCGCCCCGGCCTCCGGGCTCTTCCGGGCTCGAGCACTCGGCGGCTCTCCCCACCACCGGGGGCTGCTCCGCTCCCAACGGCCGCTCGCTTGCTCCTGGGGACAGGGGAGAGGCAGAAAAAGGTCAGACACACCCAGGAATCTTGGAGGTGCCCTCCCACTCTTTCGTCTCCGAGGAGCCTCTGCACAGTTGAGTCTTAACTGGGCCCTGGGGGTGGCACAGGACCCATCCCTCCTCCTTTTTCTCCCAGCGCGAGGGAACCAGGATGCTCCGACGGCCGTGGTTACCTGCAGCGCGGGGGGCCTCCAAGTGCTCCCTTTTCCTGCCGCCTCTCTCTGCCCGCAGGCCGGCGGATTGATCCTTTCTCCGCTCACTCAAGCCGGGGCTGGAACCGGACCCGAGCCGTTGGCCTGCGGAAGATGCTTGGTGCGGGGAGCCCTCGGTGGGGCTCTTAAGGGCCTGGCTGCTCTGGGACAACCACTCCACAGAGAAAGGGGCCTTGGTCATCCTGCCTTGTTTCGAAGATACCGGGAAGGAGGGTGTCGGGGAGCACGGCTCCTCCTTTATACCGCAGGTCCCGGAGGAAAACGTTGTTTGTGTAAATACACATCAAAGGAACAGATAAGTATCATCTAATTGCCATCAGTCCTCCCCCCAACAAAAGATACCGTTCACACATTGCCACAGCTCGCGGAGGCTCGGCTCCGCCGTGTCTGCCCCTGGAGGAGTTCTCTCCGTCGTCAGTGATTTACAGCTCTTGTTACATCCTATCCCGATGCAAATGGCATTTATAGAGCCGAGCGGCCTCAAATGGCGCTGGGGAATGCACCCCCGGGGGAGCACACGCGGACCAGCATCCCCGGACGCTACCGGGAGAGAGGTCGCTGCTGCTCCCAACCCCTCTTTCTGCTATAGTTAGATTTTTTCATTCCCTTTCAAGCAGAAGATCCAGTGTCTAAAAGGAACTTTTCAAACTTGCTGCTCTCCGCACTGTGTTCCCGGGACAGCCTGAGGCAAGCAAGTGGATAAACTCACTCGTTGCATTCTCCTGGGACCGCAGCGACAGGTTATAATCACTAGGCATAGAGTGAGAGGGTTGGAAGAGAAGGCTGTGAAACACAAAAAGGTAAAGGTTAAAGCTCTTGGGTTGTACGAATCGACCGGCTTCTGGCTGCTTATATAAAATATGTTTTCTGGAGTACAGAATCAGAAAAAGACAATTATTGCCTTAAAATTAACATTCTGATGAGACTTCTGTTTGGGTTACAGAATTCATATTATCCCTCTCAGATCTCTTACAGCTATGCAGGACACACAGGTTTCTCTGCTATATCTTTCTTTACTTTTCCTCTTAATATGAAATGCATGCATTTCATAAGTGTTCCTGTCCATCTTTGGATTTTGTATGCACCAGGAACACTTGGCTGCTGCAGTAATGCTTCTGTAGTATATTGACAAAAGGTTCCCGGTGCTTTTTCGTCAGTTTTTCACTGCAGGGTAACCATGAATTCCATCACTTTACAATCCTCCCCTCCTGTGTAAGAACAGAGTGGGACTACAGCACCATTGATAACTCCTATCACACCCCTGCTTGGTATCAGAAATCACAACTGCATGTCTGATTTGTCTGTTCTGGTTCCTGCTTTCTGCTCACCTGTACCGGCTGCACACAAACACAGTGCTCTACCATCCATTTTCCCCGTGACTTGCTCTGTTATTCTGCCACTCCTGCTGGATTTCTTAGCATTCACTTTGTGATGACAGTTAATGTAACCATGCTTCTATTTCTCAGTCTGTCAGTGGGGCAGAGGCTCAAAAGCTGAACCCATCCTACTTAGGGGTTCTTTTAATGTATTAAATTTTAATCTTATGCAGATATATCTTTTTTCTTTATATTAACCCAGTAAAAAAGTTTTATTCAAACCCTCTTCATCTATCTTTTCCTAAACCCAGCATTTTAACTTCCTGTCTACTCAAAATATATGTACTACATCCATCCTACATAAAATCCTACCATTTTCTGCTTATTAGACAACTGTTTCATTGAACTATGTTCAAGTTTTACTTGTGAGCCCCTTCTAAGCCCTCTGTCCTTGCTTGTTCTCAAGGTATAGTCTGAGTCCTCCTCTGATCTATCAGTGATGCTACTTTTCAAGAGTTTAATTGCTTCCTAGCAACAAAAATAGAAACGGTGTTGTCATCTTTATTTAAAGGTGGCTAATAAGTGATCTAGAACCACAACTAGGTGTGACCAGAGCACTCCTGCAACCCTTTGTTTCTGGCCTGTGTAGGTAGGGATTGACATTTCAGTCTGCACTGCAGCAGTAGCCTGAGCCCACTAAACAAGCTTCCTGGAGGAAACTAAGGGAACTGGTATAAAAATGTCTGAACAAATATTCAACCATTAATGCCTCCTGTACATCTGCTACCTACCTAAAGAAGTCCACAAATATTTCTAGCATGGACAAAGCCCTGCAGGACATAAATATTTGTGGGACTTTTTTTTTTTTTTCCTCCACTCTATGAAAGTGTTTGATATAGAGTTACTTGAAACCTCATCCATTTAGCCTTCCCAAGCATTTTCTGATTAACAATGGAAAGTTTAGAACATTTGTCTGACCAAACTGTACAAGATTGGTTTTAAATTTCCTATTCTATAAAAAAAAAATCCTCCTTCCCTTTTCCTGCCCCATCCTGAATAGTCTAATCACAGCTCTTAAATATTATTTTCTTTAGGTAATTGTGAAGACTACCCCCACCACAAACCTGAGGAAATATTTTAAAATAGCAGAACTTCTGAGCAGTACCCAATTCTGGTGGCAACTTATTTCACAGAGCAGACCAAGCAGGTAGGAGATGGAAAGAAGACATAGAGGAGTCTGCTCTGTTAACTGAGTTATTAAATGACAAGTCCCTTGAGTTAGCTGTATTTAACCCATGGCCTTGCAGCAGCCTCTCCAATCAGAAATGGGAACACTAGTGCCATTGCCTGCCTGGAGAATCCTGCCAAGCCTCCCTTCCAGTCAGGCAAAACTCCTTTCCCAAGGACTAAATTCTCATGAACATCAAAAAAAGAAAGTGTAACTTCCCTGCAAGCTTCCTCCTCAATTTAAATTTCTCTCATTACTTTAATAGCATTCTGCATCACAGATGGATCAAATCCCATCCCAGGGAGATAAATATGTGCCTAGAATTATTTCATATTACCTACATAATATTATATATACATATAAATAACATAATTAACTGCAACTTACATACTTTATATACCAGATATATATCTATATAAAAGTTGTTTGGCTATTTTATTTAATTTTTTTTAAGTATAAAACAGACTATCTGTATGACATTATTTTTTCCAGCTTTCATTTAAAGGCCCTTGCTGAGCTGTCTGATAGGATGAAAAGGATAAATGACATATGATGGTTCTCTGAAAAATAGAAAATCTCATTTTTTAGCATCCATTAATACATGTGTTGTATAGTTTCTCTATATATTTTAAGATATTTTCACCATCTGAGCTGCAAATTACGTCTTTATACAGTTCTGGTTAATTAATTGCATTTTATTGAGGCAAATGTCACAGCCAAAAGTTGTCAAATACTGAGCTCTCAGAGACACCAATTGATCACATTGCGACAAGGTTAAACCAAATCTCATTTCCATTATACATAAAATGTGTAAGTATCCCAGATAGATGGCAGATGACTTCTGAATGTAATGACTGCTACAATATTTAACAGTTGCTATTTTAATTTTATCTAAAATTCTTAAGCTGCCTTTTTCTATGTATTATTCATAAGGTGTTTGTTTGAAAACCTCCTGCTAAATTTTGATTCAGAAATACCATGTTTGAAATCAACTGATGTTGCCAAAATGAGGGAAATTTGCTCATGCTAAAGTCCTCAGGAATCTGTCAGATTCAAGCAGGACCAGATAGGACCTTTCACTGTGCTGCTACAAGTAGCTTAAAGACAAAGAGCTCAGACATACCAACACAACTGCCACTATCAGAAGTCTTAAGATCCATTTACTTAAGATAATGACAATACTTTATGCAGATGTTTGTAGAATACATAGTTGCTTTCTTTGGGGAGTCAGCACCTTCACCATGAAAATAAGGACCATCAGTTTACCAAAGAGCAAAGAAGACAGAGGATCATAATGTCAACTGCCACTCCAGGTCAGATCATTCTATGGGAGGTGATATAGAAGGGAACATTTTAGCATCCAGGGTAATTAAAACAAGTTGAGATTTGTCACTTGACACTGACCTCAACATTTCTTGTGAGCAGCAGCTACACAAAACAGCAGCTACTGTAGAGAGGCAGGATTGTGCTCTGAGTTATCACCTTCGTACTGAAGCTTTGAAGGAACTGAAGACCAAGTAACTAAGGACTGCCAATTACCTTGGGTTCCTCATAGGTACTGGAGAAAACTGCTGTCACTCGGCCTTGCTGCAGTGGGGGTACAAAAGGCCAAAGGAGGGGGACTTTCATTTTGTAATAGCAGGTGACCTCTTCTCAAAACAGTGGAGGGTCCTGTAAGGTTAAAGTGAACTTGCAGTCCTTGGGAGTAGCTAGGTGGTTATGCAATTAAAAGCGTGAACAAGGCAGCTTAGGAAAGACAGGAGGAGGTGTGTCATCTGGGTATGTGTAAATTTCCTATGAAGGTCTGCCCAGTGAAGCAAGAGCTGCTGACATCTGCTATAGAATTTATATGGTCTTTGTCATGCATGTTTATTCAACTACTGCAATTTCTGAGAAACCACTCTAAGATTTAAAAGTGCTACAAATGGCCTCAAACCAATTTCTTTATTATCAATTATTACAATCTTTCCTCTTTGACAGAATAAGAGCTACTTTTCCACGAGGAATTAAAAGACCATATGTGCAGAAATACCAGGAGGGCCTGGTGTAAACAGAGTGGCAATGCATAGATGAAAATTAAATGTCTCATCATGCTTGGAATTGATGTAAATCAACATAGCACTCAAAATGCCAAGAGCTCCCATGGCTCCTTATCATAAGGCTGTTACCAGCAGCTAAGCAGAATTGGTGAAATGTCTTAAAAAGATATATATACTGCAGAGAGATGCTGTAAATGTTAATAAAGAAAGCACGTGTATTATGTTTTTTGCAATTCCTTACTCAAATTTAAGCTTATTAAAAAATAAGCCAAAGTTGATATGAAACAGAACCACATTTAAAACATACCATTATGTGTCTTGCTACAGAAGCAAGGATAACCAGCAGATTCTTTATTTATTTATTGATGAACTATTATAGTTGGTAACCCAGACAAGTTACAGGAATGTAAATCCTTCTTCAGCACTTACTGCTGTCATACTCTCATTGAGAGAGATCTCTATGGACACTGCTCAAAAAAATCCTGCTCAAAAGTCTGTATTAGTTTAGTTTTGTCTAGACTAGTAATTGGACTTTTAAAACTATCAGTTAAAAGGAAGCAGCATGAAAAGGGGCTTTAGAAATGGTTTTATTTTCCAAAGTAGATAGGAATTAATTTTTAGGTGCATAAATATGCTTAAGGATATGAGATGTGTTAAAAATATGAATTATCTGGGGATATGAGATGCACCTACAGAGAATAATGTGCATACAAAATTTCACATAAATGCTACTGGTTTTAGCAATTGTTCAGATCACTTAGGCTATCAATCTAATCAAGACCACAAAATGTCACACTTGGACATCCTGAAATCTTTCTAAAACCTGAAAGGTTTAT
>JANHGN010008908.1:0-13545 GCA_024605025.1 Megaceryle maxima
ACCAAACCCCCTGCCAGAACAGGACAAAACTAGGGCAGATCACTCAGAAATGCATCCAGACAGGTCTTGAAAGTCTCCAGAGGAGAGTCCACAGCCTCTCTGGGGAGCCTGTTCCAGTGCTCTGTAACCCTTAGGGTAAAGGAGCTCTTCCTCATGTTGAGGTGGAATTGGCAATGTTAGAACCAGAAAACTGTCAGGTGGATAGAAAGTTCTACTCCAAATCTAAGAACAGAAAAAGCCTCTGGATACTAAGAGCAACAAGGCAAACGGGCTGGTAAACAAAACCCCTCTGGTCTAATTAACAGCAAAGAACACTCAAAGCAGTTACCCACACAATGCTTCAGACCAGAAAACAGACAACCAAAAATATTTAACAATCTGAAAGCAGAGGCAGTTTTCTTTTTCACGATAACAGAAGTTGGTAAAAAAAGAAAGAAAATGGTCTCCTTTTTTTTAATTTCCTGTTTCTGTATTTCTGTTTTATCACTGTCCTTCCTCAGATCATTTAATATCCATTTCTTTCCCCTTACCTGAGCAGCAAGTAATGCATTTTTTAATTCTTCCCTTGTAACTTCTGGGGCCTCTGGACCCATTGCATTATTTTGGGATGGCCTAATATCCTGTTCTGCTGTTTCTTTTAGGTGAGAATTGAGGTAAGCTTTTGAAGCAAGAAGATAACCGTTCAGCATGTGCAAAGTTATATCCATCAGAGGAGGGCTCCTGATACAGGAACACAGAAATAAAGGCATTTCAGTAGGCAGAACAATAAGACAGTAATAATAGGAGCAAACTAAAAGCTCCCCTCAAAGGCTCATTTGGTTGTAGCCTGGTTCATACTAAAGCTGTTCTCCTCAAACACAGCAAAATGCTAAAGGTCACAATCCCTTCTGCTGCCCTGCCACTCAGCCCTGCTTCTCTCACGCACACACACGTACGTGTACACTCCACAGAAACAAGGAACTGCCAGAGATACTCATTGCTGATGGACAAAGAAATCCCGAAAAGGGTCAGCTGTACATGAAGTAAAGAAAAGCAATTATCTGAGTGATGGGTTAGAATAAGGCAGACAAGCTCTGGACCGCATCTGCAATACTAAGGTGGTAGCTTTCAAATCACATTGTGTTCTAATCTCCCTAACAGTTTCAGAAAAGTAGGAATTTCAGTCTGCATTCAGGGCTGAAGGGACATACATTTAAATATTTCACCTATGGGTTGGGAATTAAAGAATGTAATCCAAAAAACCTGAAGTCTAGCAGAGCTGTAGCAACTCAGCTGAAAATTGGATTCATGGCTCGGTTGCTAAAAGGCAAGGGGGGGACAGATGTATACAAACACGACCATGAAGAATAAATCAAGCTGACTATTAGCCATTTATTATGAACAAAAGGATAATAAAAAAGGAGAAAAATAAACCACAACTGGCAGAAAATGTGAAAAAGAAGACACAAGGAATAAAGCTAGGGGCTAAAGTACATTTAAAATTATTAACCTTGTCTTTTTAGAATAACAGATGCGATTTTCTTCATTACTATGGAAAACCAAATTTAAAAAATTCTGACTGACTATTCGCATTATTTCATAGTCCTGTTAAAAGCTGGTCCATTGCTATCGATTACGATCATTAAATTCCCAGCTTATTCTTCTGCCTCCGAGCCGTAAAGCAGCATTACACATCCTCTGTCATCACTGACATCTAGAGGAACTAATTTCTAAGTACCACTAAAAGGCTTTCTTGGGAAATTAAGCAAATCTACCTTTATCATATCCATCCAGCATCCACTGGCAGAAACTGTTACCCAAAAAGATGAAACACCTACAGCCCATGAGGGATGGCAAAAGACGGTGAGCAGCAGAAGGATGCTGCGGCTCCAGCTTCAACCACCACCACCACCACCATGTGGCAGCAGCCATTTTAAGGACACTGCAGAGGCCGTTTAGGCCAAATTCTCACACACAAATCTAAAATGGATGTCCTGTATACAAATCCCAAAGTTTCCAAAATGGAACTGGCTGTAAAGCTGTCCGACGAGACACTCGGCTGGACGGCGTGAGCTGCTGAAACAGCACACACAGCTCACTCAGTCCCCAGACCAACAACCTTAACACAGAAAAGATGGAACTTACAAGCTCCTATGATCGGTTTGCAAATATGTTTTGAAGTACTGAAAGCTTTTAGAAGTTTCCTGTGAGACACTTTTGCTGTTTGCATTCACTAGGTATCAATGTAAGAAGATAAAATGCTAAAAGAGGGAGACACTTACCTATGAACTCTCTGATCACATCTCAGTACAATCAAAGGATCAATCATCAGATCATTCTGAGTGTATTTCTGCTGTCGGACTATTTTTACTGAAGGCTGCAGGGCATTAACAGTCATCACCCACAACCTAAAATGAGATTGTTTTTATGATTTTTTTAATCAGATAATCTGTAAGAGAGTAAGGATCAGATCAGCATCTGGACACTCGTCTCAGTAAGCTGCATTTTTCTAGGCCTATCAAGGAGCAAAAACCTCCTCCAAGCTTCATTTGCAGCCCTGGCAGTTAACCAAGATGCGATTGACTTACATTCACACACAATGGTGGGGATGCAAGGGACCTCTGGAGATCCTCTTGTCCAACCCCCCTGCTACAGCAGGTTTGCCTAGAGGAGGTTGCACAGGAACGAGTCCGGGCAGGTTTCCATTCACCGGAATTACAGCAACCAAACTGTTTTTGCTACAACAGAGCATCAACTTCCTCAGAAAAGGCTTATCAGAGTGAGTTTGTGTTTCCAACAGTAATTTGTCATAAACAACCTACACTATAAAACCATACACCAGCAAACTGGTGACCTCCTCTCCCCTGGGAACAAGAAGTACCTTCCTTTTAATGGCGAAGGTTAAGTATTTCAACAAAGCAAAAAGGAATGCAAGTCCCAGCACCTTCTGTTTAGTCACAGCCTCCAATTTGCCAGACAAAGGCACCGTGTTGTTATTTTTGAAACATAGCTGTATTCCACCTGTCTGCAACAACAAACTAAATGGTAGTTTGAACCTACCTTCTTGGCATCACAGTGTTAAGAACCATCCAGAGTTTATTGACAGTCTGAAGAATCCTCCGAGGGACTCCGGCATTCAGCAAGAGATTCATATTTGATGTCAAGACTTCTGCATATGGGATCAACTCGGCAGCTGAGAGAAGTGTTAAATGTTCTAAGATCTGCATCAGCTGGGTATGATTTCCAGGCAGCATGGAAAATGCTGGGAAATAAAGGCAACAGGCTCTCAGTAAAACAGAACTGACATTTTTTTCTGACTGGGTGGCAGAAAATTTTTATTAAATGCAGTCTGATCAAATCAATTAAATGGCTACACACTTCCAAAGCCACTATATTCCAACCAACGGGGAAAGAACGCTGCTTACTTCAAACAAAGTTATTTACCTTCTTGGAGCTGTTTGGGAGAGTGGTTCTTTGCAGTGTTTGTAAGAAGCATCCTCCTCAGCAAGGCATCAGTGCCAGTGATCTGTTCCTCACAGATCCAGTCCTCCACAATGCAGAGGTGTGGATAGTTAGTTGCAAGCAGGCGTAAGAGAGCAGAATGCAAACCTTTGGGGGTAGTAAGAATGTGCACATCTTAGATCTCAATAGCTCCATCTTTCACCTTAGCATATTTGTGCCTATAGCTGCATCTTTCACCTTAGTATATTTGTGCCTATCATTTCAACAACTGACCTCAGCTGAATTCCTCCCGAGGAGTTCAGTGAGCTTGTATGTTTATAGCCTGGCATTATAAAACCAACAGAAAGGAGAAGTTACCTTCTGGAGAGGTGGGAGAACCTTCAATTCAGCCTGGAATAATTACTAATTCTTAGGCAATTCCTACTCTAAAACCTACCCCAGGTAGGTAAGACCCACTCAGAAAAGAACTGTCTATTACTCCTGAAACATATCCATAAACTCACTGGTTTCTACCGACAGATTTTAAGAGACAGAGAAAGGAAGGCACACTATGGAACAGATGATAGCTGCAGAGGTGGAAACACCCTTAGCCTTCCTTCTTGGTGCACATGAGAAAGTCCCACACAGATATACCTCCCAGCTCCTGCTGCAGCCCCTGTGCCTGCCGGATGAGGTACTTGATTGGAATCTGATCCATTAATGCTGAAGAGTAAGACTTGGGTTTTTTCTGCATGGCAGCTGTAAGGGAACAGGACAAGAAATCAGACATAACAGTTACAGTTGGGGAAAAAATAATCTCTATAACTGAATCAATAAAGAAAATCTAAAGCACCTGTCTATCCATTATCCAGGTAAAATAGAGACAATCCCAAATACCACACCTCATTCCTGTTAAAAGTATTAATTCAGGAAACCATTTCGGCGAACATTTCCATTTAAAGATTTTCCTGGCATTTAGGTTTGTTTGCAAGATCTCCAATTTGCCTAAGTCCAATTAATTCTGAGGTTTTTTTATTCTTAAAAACACAAGTATCAGTTGGTACAGGGAGTTCAAACTGTTGGCACACACAACACCCGGTACCGAGGTGGAAGTTATGAATGCAGGAAGATTGTAATTGATTTTATAGTGTTTCAGTCTTTCTTGAATAGCACGAAGGAAATAGCACTGATGAAAGCTGGAAGTTTTGCAGCCTAAAAAGGGCAGGTAAAAGCACTCAGCAGATATAAACACTGTTTTCAGCGAAATGAAACTCCGTCAATAATCTACACAATGTTCTTTTAGAATTTATTTGAAGTCTTAATTTCTAAGGTAAAAGGATTGCTCAGTATTGTCAACTGTAAAACTGTCAACCCAAAGCAATGTGTGCACAAGTCTGATGACACATGAAGAAGATCCGAAGTCTTTGTTAATAGCTTAATTCAGAAGTCTTTGTTAATAGCTGCTGCATTGATTAGATGGTCCCAAGTATTTCTGGTAATTTTTAGGCCAGGCTGGACCTTTTTTAATCCAAAATACAAATTACTCAGCTACAGACATTTAGTAGAAACTTCATCTCCTGAATTTCTACAGCAATGTTGCACTGACTACCAGAATCTAAACTTTTTACGCTGTGTTTGAATCTGACAGCAACGTCAATTTCTGTTATTGCAAGAATTCCTCTCTCTACATCTAATTTTCAGTTCATGTATTTTCCACATATACCTAGGATCTTTGTGTTGGCCAGAAGTGCTTCTTCATACGACAGGACATAGTAGAGGACAAGCAATTGTGTTGTGATGCTGTATCGTTGAGCAAGACGAGTATTTTCTCCCTGTACACAAAACCACATACAAAGGTCATGTTGCATTTCTTAACAACAAAAATTTGGATTTACCTGCAAATATAAAGATAAGGCAGTGGGCCATGTATAAAAATAAGAAGCCACAGGAGGTCCAAGCTTAAAGTCACAGAGTTTTTTTTTAGTTTTTTTTTAAAGAGCTTCAAACATAAAACGTACCTTTGATATCTTAGGACACTAATAAGAAGTAATCTCAGCATTCCAGTGCAAATCAATGCTTGCTACTCATTTTACATGTGTCCACACAACTATTCTTATACTTCTATCAAAATGAAAATGCTTCTTTCAGAAACAGCTAGAGTGCTTCAGCTTCTCTGCATTTTTAACAGCAGAAGTTGGTGAGTTCCCAAGGAAAAGGGCAAAACAGGGACAAATAGCAATCCTAAAAATCTGAGTAGCACCAACAAGATTCACTTCAAAACACAACTGCAGTAGGAGGCATTTTACTATAAAGGCATTAAAGACACAAAGTGAGGCAACTTAGAGATCTTGTGTCAAGAATATGTATAAAATATGATCTGTATCCTCACGTTAAAGTACGTGAAAGAAGCAAACAAATCACTTACCCCAGACAGTCCTTGAAAAACGTTCAGTATCTCCTGTTCCGTGACTGGCTGATTTGTGGCCTCTGGGTTGGATTTAGATGCTGGAGTAAGAATAGAGTTGATGTAAACATCAATAAGAGGAAGCAGCTGAGGATGGAGTGGAGTGGTGGTTTCACAGAGCTGACGGTAGATCCAGTCCTAGAAAATAACATGCCAAAACTTGTTCAGTCCCAAAGCTCCAGGGTATTTTTGTCCATCTGCAAGTACATCCCCTTTTAACTAGTTACAAAAAAAGTAACTGAATGGGGCTTTGACTTTGGAAAGAGTGATACCAGTTCTGAGCTGGGCCTGGTCACAAACTGCGTATCCTGGATCCTGCTCTGTACAGACCTCCCAAGAAAACTTATCCTGGCTGGAAATGCCATTCTGACTACGACTTCGTTAAGCACAGACAGGGGAGAGAGATAACTTTCTTATTATGTTGAAGTTCACTAAGTTGAGTCTCTGGATTACAGAGCTAAAACAGGGGTTTAATGCACAGTTCCTTCTTAGATTACATGGTAATAGGCTATAAGATTAACCAAAATTTCTGTTCCTCCAATTCAACCAAAAAACCAGCCTGTAAAACCTGGTCAGCATTCAAAATCATGAACAGAAATAAAATGAGGGTCATACCTTAATGGATACTTTGTGCTTGGTGAACGATCGACTCTTTAAAAGCTGATAAATGCAGTGAATAGGTAAAAACCCCGTGATGTTGGCACTGAGATTGCCTGTAACAGGCACGCGAACTGCATGGGCTGTAACAACCTAAAGGGAAGTTACAATTAAGAAGAAAAATACAAGAAATATTCAACTTACCACAAAGCATAAGCACAAGGTGACAAATTCACACAGCTACATTCTTTCTGGCATTTACTTATTTTCAGTTGTTTGGAAGCTGAAGAACATTTTTATGTAGTTTAATACAGTATGTGTAAAACTGTAGTGCAAGAATTACATTTGTGAACCATTTCCTGCTACTGCAAAAAATAACATCACAGTGGACAATTTTTCTTCTTTACTTTTCCATTATTTAAAAAAGCCAAGTGTTCAAAAAGCATAATCAGATCAGAGCACAAAAAGAGCCAAGGATCTTCAGTACCAGCAGGGCTTGGATTCTTCTTCTAGGTCAAACTGAAGCAAGTACAGAAGAAAAAAAAAAAAAGCAGACACAAAGGGAAAAAAAAAAAAGACCTAGGCTTAAATTACCTGTTCAGTGAAAATCTCCTGTGTGAAGATTGTCTTCATTCTGCTGAGTGAGCTGGGCTTAATAACAATCTGAAACAAAGAACAAAGTACTTGTAATTTTAAATTCTAGCTTTATAAAATTAATTTGCAGTACTTATTTATAACCTATTAAATTTTAACCTTTTTAAACTTGTCTTCACTGGGAAAACAAGGAAACATTCATATCCAGGCTTCAAACTTGACATTTGAAAAGATTTTTTGTTTACACTTTCATCACTCCACATCTTCCTTATCCTAAAAACAATCTACCTGGCTTTTACATTTGCTGAGACAGTTTCACAACAGTAAGCTGAAGGCAGGTCTCCCTCAGTAATTTTCAGAAATTATTCCATCTACAGTTATTTCTTTAAACTATTTAAAATAAAACTCAGTTTAGAAACTACTTCAATAAGTCTTCTAGAAAAATTCATCTTTTACAAATAAAGATTTTGACAAGTCAGGACTTTTTGGAGATACTTTTATTGTAGCATTCCCCTGTATCGAGGTATGAGTCGTTTAATGGTTTCCCAGAGGAATTAATTAGTTATCCAAGGTTTTAATTTACATTTGCTTTAAGTATATTAGCAAAACCACAGTTCTTCATATCAAAACTGATGTAAACACAAGGTGAAAACAATTTAGGATTTACCTTCATTCCCAAGGTGGAGCAGACCAGGTCAATGATAGCACTGAGCTGATTGCTATGGAAATACATGGCTACCAAGAGAAGCATCTCTCCAAAAGAAGCAGACACACCAGAAATGCTAATGGTAACAAAGAGGAAGAGTTAATTTCCAACAAGATGTGAGTGATTACTGGAATCACAAACATTTTACTGCTCTCACCTTTCAAAGTAAGCTTCTTCCTTTATCATCCAACTAAGCCACATTACCATGAGTTGCTCCTGTTCCGGGGTACTGCACAAAGAAAATTCACAAAAGATCATTTTCCCAGGAACCACCACCAGATTTACTAACAAATACTGGCAGAAAAGCCAGTGTTTGAGGAATCTTACAGCAGATTTTTTTTGTTACTTTCAGTTTAGCATCCAACAGCTGACAAGCTCTGGTATTTAGCACAAATTTCGGTCCACTTGTTGGGTAATTTCCTGTCTTGAATGCACACAGCAGAAAGCTGCATCCACTACATACCTGTATTGTTACTCCTTTGAACGGGGTCTTGGCCATAAACTTGTTCACTGGAAAAGTGAACCAGTAAAGCCTATTTCTGCCTTCAGAAACCCCTCCAAACTAAGCTAAGGGCAGTGCTCCCCTCCCAAAAGATTCGCTCTGAACAAGAGGGAGAGCAGAGGGGAACATCAATTTACTCACTATAGTGTGAAGAGAAATCCCTCCAGACAACATATGGAGATTTGTATAAAGAATTAGGAGAGAAAAAATGTGCAGCTCTGGGGAGGTGACCACCTTAGTGGTGCTAAGACATTAACATCTTTATGAAGCTCCTCCTTTACCCAGGGGTACCTGACAAGAGTGGAGAAGGCCAGGAGCATACAGAAGGACAGAGAGACAAAGCGAACACCAGCTGGAGTTGCAGGAGGCCGACTGGTCATCAGCTGCAATAGCTGCTCAGCTTCTTCATCTGTTGGCCTGAATAGGAGAGAAGAAGAACAAAACCCACGGTGCCAATTTGAAAGTGATTTTCAATCTCATCACCATGCTTAAAGATTAAATTTTCCCTGTTACTTTACCTGTTTAGCGAGCTGTCATCAAGAAAGGATATCAAGTTCAAAAAGAACTGACAGTTAAAGACATTAAAATCTCTGTTATAATACCAGTGAGAAACCTTCCCCATGATATAGTCTTGCCTATTAGTACAGAATACCTAAATTAACAATAGACGAAGGTACTACTTTAGCACCCTTAAAAATGTAGAAACAGAAGAACAGAAATTCTGGATTCATGGAGTGTATGTTGTTTTCAGCTGCTTTCTCCTCTACACACTGCTCCAACCACTTAGACCTAGACTTATTTAAACCAGTCAGCAGAAGTTACCTGGCAGCACATTTCTTGCATTATTTTAGGTTTAAAAAACTCAGCAAAATTGATAAATGGATCTTTACCATTACAATGAAAAAACTTTTCTGCTGAGAAGAGTACCAGAAAGTCAAACCCATGCCTGTCTCCGCAGACCTTAGCATGACATAATATTTACTCTCTGTACTATGAAGACAAAGAAACTTCCATCAGGTGGCAACTCCAGCTCTCTGCACACGAGAAGGGACTCCCTTGGTGCTAAACTGCCAAGACTGTTTTAGGGACACAATGGCATTTAGAGACAGCTCCTGTGAAGAGTGCCCAAAGCTCTCAACCTTTCTATAAATGGGCAGCGAATAAACGCTCCGAGCATTGAACATTCCTTACTTCAGCCCAGCAATTCCCATCAAAGCGCAATAGAGACGCAACAATGCGCTGGCTTTCACGACGTGCTCTTCCTTCAGTCCTGAATACACAGACACGTTTGGCTCCATATCAACATCTGCTTCTTCAACAATGTGTGTGCTGCGAACCGTGGGAAGGATTCCCATGAGCTCCAGGAGCAGCTGCCGCCTCATTTGCCAAAGCACAGAACTGATATTATCTCTTTTTCTCTGTGTAAGAGATTGAAAGATGAGAACAACAATGTAAAATTCACCCCATGGAACAATGATGAAGTCAAGATAAAAATAGAAAGGGGAGGAAGAGGAATTGTTTTTAAAAAAGCAGTTTTCAGTACCAGGGCAACAGGCAACACGTGATGATATTACAACAGCTCATTACACAACTTTTTAACACGACATTATTACACAACAATTTAACTAACTGGGCAAGTCAAGACCCAACTTCCTATTGCAAACACTGAGGATGAATGTATTTACTGGCTAAACATTATGAACTCACAATTCCCTGGTTGTCAGGCCTAAAAGTCTCTCAGAAAAGCAACCAGATAGTTGCCTTCAGGGGCACTATTGATAGACCTGACGGTCCCACAAGAAGGGGCTGCCTTGAAAGGGATTTATATGCATTCAGAGAAGCATGGTGCCCCCATCCAGAGGAGTTACAGCAAGCTGTATCAGTAGGTTTTTAAAAGCAGAATATTCAAAGATTTTCATACCTGTTGGCCGTTTCGGATAAAAGTTCCAAACCAAGTTCGAACCTTTGCATTTGTTCCGAGTAGCAAACCACTCACAAAACACACCAGGTCACTCACTCCATCATCTGAAGATTCATTCTTGGTGTGATCCAAGGTCAAAGCCACACCAAGACCCGGTAGATGACACTCTTCCACCTAGATAAAACCCACAGGCTCAAACATTTTTGTTGTTTTTAGAGCTCCAGTGAGGATCATAACATTCTCATGGCAGACTTACCACCATGCCTCGGACCCTCAGAGCTTGGGAAGGGTTCATTTTACACAGGTGGCGAAGGGCTTCTGTCCTCCGACGGCCTCCAACGCTTTCCTCATCCTGCCGTTCGCCATTCTTAATCAAACCTCTACAGACTGAATATCCAAAGAGAGGTGTAAGTAAATCTGGCCTCTTCATCAGAAAGCCACATCAACATAAACACTCAGAGGCAAGTCATTCTGTTCAGCTTTTCATTTACTACCCAAGCCACACAAACCTTGTCTGGGCAAGAGCTGACAATCTACACTATATAAGCAGAACAAGGAAATGGTCTTTCTCCTCAGAGAAATCACAGGGTCATTACAGATTTCTGCATCATCCAATTATTACTTGCACTCTATCTAATGTAACCTGTGCATCTGGCAGCCCCGGGGACTGAAATGTCATTGTGAGGTAAGGGATGCTGAACAGGCACCGTCGATACAAGTATTCGACCTTGGAATATCTCGGTCTAAGGGACAAAAACTATTAGCAAGGCTGGACTTGGTCATTCCCTGCCTGAATCGGCCCTTATAACAGTGACCTATGGATGAAAAGCTGCAACATGCACATGATCAGTCTACGAGCAGGCTGCAAAACTGGGCAATCAACACGATGGGAATCGGAGGCCATCGGCCTCACTAAATATAAACACATTTAAGTTATATTTCATAGGCCAAACACTCTCCCGTTCAAATATTTAAGACACAGGGTTTAGCCCAAAATTTACTCTATTAGTAGAAATATTTTCAAATTTTTAGCAAGTATAAGCTGGGCAAGAAGAAACTGGAACTCACCCTCATTGAAGCTATCGGGAACATTGGCCACCAGAAGGCAGAGGAACCAGGCCCCGTTTTTAACGTGCAACAGAGCTTCAGCCACATCAACTATTGGCAACAGTGATGGCAGCTCTGCACAAAAAAGAGGAGCTTTGAAGTCACAGTGTTTCACTGAGAAACGAGCAAAAACTAGGGTTTAGTATGCATTGAAGTAGTGTTACTCAACCAAACGTGGCTCAAACCAACGAATGGAAAATCAATCTGCGATCTATTCGTCTTTCAGAGACCTAGACAGCCCTGATTAACCTTAAATCAGTCACAAGGGCTCCACAAGTTATGTTTTTTACGTTTGTAAGAAGTTCGAAGATACCATAAAGAGAAAATACTGCACCTGCTTGCAAAATGCAAAGAACATCTGCTGCCTCTTCCAGATAAACAGGACTCTCGAAGAGCTCAGAAGATTTAAGAAAAAACTCACCATTTGATTCTGACACCTACAAGACATTATTCATCATCACCAAACAGGTTTTATGAAGCAATTTGTCTAATCAGTCTTTTACAGATTTAAATTCAACAGAATGAATACACTAAAAACTGAATGAATACACTAAAAACTGCCCAAAATGTACAGCTATTAACACAGAATAGGCAAAAAAGCATTTAGAATAAGAAATATTTACCAGGGGAATTACTTCAGCAGGGTCAATATCATTGTTTCTTTCCAGAGAAAGAAAAATAGCTCACTGACAATTCTAAACCCACGGGAAGTTTACACAGGAAAACAAAATGCTGGGGGGAGAGGTGGTAAGAGAAATACAGTGGCTAATATCATACTACAACAGGAGGAAAGAGCTGGGTAAGTCATAATTGCATTTTCAAATGTGATGTCTTCCCTGATGCATCAGAAAATCACATTATATTGAAGTACAGCATATTACAGAATATACAGTCTACATCCTATTAGCAAAGATTATCCTCGTTTGTTCTCAGGAAGAATGACTTCCTCTGGGAAGCTGGGTTCATAAGGTTGTGATTAAACAGTCGCAAGCCCCCTTTTCAATCAGACTGAGAATTTAAGTCTTGGTGAAGCAGGTAAGAACTGGAGAAGAGCACTCACACCAGCAGCACCAGAACCAGGCAGCATATCAACCTATCCCGAGGTCACTTACACTGATGTAAAATTCACCATCATTCAGAAGTGAAAAAATTTACCTTATTCATAATTGCCAATAATTCACTAAGTACAAGACGAAGCCGGCGAGGTGAATCACTGTGCTCAAACTCCAGGGTCAGCCCATGCTGAAGCTGTGACACCAAGATGCTTTCTCCGCTACCTCCTCCTAGCTTGTGCCTAACAGACGATTAGAAACAACTATTCAAAGTTCCCGAGAACACAGAAACTTTATCAGTTAAAGGAAGGGGGCAACTCTGGGGGGATTTTTTCTATCGTGCCAACCATCAGAAGGGGCTGCTGTAACTGCAGTGCCTCGTGAAATGCAATTCAGTGGATTAGCAACATTTCAAAGGCCTCTATTCCCCAGCAGCACAGACAACAGTGAAGGTGCCTCCACCTGAGGTGCCTCTTCCCCTCAGGCAGAGGGGCCAGCCCCTTCCCTGCCCGCTCTCCGCAAGAGCACCACGCACCCCCAGGAAGGAAAAGATCCCCGAGACGGAAAATTAAACCCTGTCAGAAACCGGGGTTTTCCTCAGAGGTTATCAAGGGATGCAAACCCGACCAGCCAGGTCAGCCCAGCCACGCAGCGCCTGTCACCCCGGCAGACGCCGTTCTCTGCGTTACCGGAGCTGCTGCTCTTTGCTGGCGTCCTGCTCCAAGGCGTGGAAGTCCACGGAGAGCAAGGCCACGATGGAGTTGACCGCCTCCACCCCCGAGAGGAGCCGCAGGATCAGCTTCTTGTCCTGCGCCCAGCTCTGGCTCTGGTCGGCGGGCGCGCACAGGGCCATCCGCACCAGACAGGGCAGCAGCAGCCGCAGCTCGGGGTCGCTCAGGGCGGCCAGGCGCACCACGTCCACCTTCTGCATCGCCTCGAAAGCGTAGGGGCTGACGAACTGGAGGCCGGAGCACTCGGCCATGGCTGCTCCCCGCGCCCCGGCGTCGCCCGCCCAGCGCGTCACGGAGGGAGGCGCGCAGGAAGTGAGGTCAGCGGCAGGGCCGGCGGGAAGGCTGAGGGGCCGCGGCCCCGCCCCCCTCTTCCCCCCCCCCCCCAAACAAACGGACCACCCCCAACAAACCCGCAGAAAAAATTATTTGTATATTTTTTTTTTTTTTTAAA
>JANHGN010008909.1:24124-36683 GCA_024605025.1 Megaceryle maxima
TAGGTTGGAAGGGACCTTAGAGATCATCTAATCCAACCTCCCTGTCATGGGCAGGGATGCCTCTCAACTAGATCAAGATGCCTCAACTCGATAATTTCTTATTATTAACTCTCAAATTTTCCATATGAGTTTCAGAGTGTGAGGAAAAGAAGCCACTCAAGGAGGTTTTCTAGTTGTAAGCAATAGAATGCAGACATTGTAAGACAGAAGCTCCAGATCATTCCAAATGAGCATGGAATGTAAATCAGTGAAATCCTATGTACTTCATAGCTATATCTGTACTGATAAATTAAATGTACCCAGTGCTGGGTACATCTAGCATTGATCCAACTGGCTTCTCAAGAGTGTGCCCAGGTACCGTCTGAGAGACTGCAAGTGGCCCAGTCCAGAGCTGTGTAGGAACCATCTTGAAAATGTGTAGGAACAGCTTGAAAATGCCCACAGTTTAGTCTGTTATTTTGGATATAGCCTGTGTATCCTCTCACCATCTTATGAACCTGAAGGATCAGCAAAATTATGTGAGTCAAGATTATAAAGAAATATCCTTAAGCAAAATACAGTGCTAAAGGATTTTCTTCTTTTTTTTTTTTTTTTTTAAATCCATCGCTAATGATCTAGAAACCTTTCTTCGTAGAAAATTTGAGATATTAGATGTATGCATGTGTTGTTATGTACAGAGTTCTGACTTTCAGAGCTACTTAGCTGACTATTTCAGTGGTTTCTTTCCAGATAGTAGTCTGCACTCTTGCATTTGTCTCCTAAGGAAGCCCTCTTTTATTTCAGTGTCTCAAGATTGGGTAACAACAGTGACTAACCAATATGCCTTCATGTCTGTGTTACTTGCTCATTCAACTAATTAATTTTTGTATAAGTTGTAACTAAGGAGGCTAAAAACATCCCAGAAAAACAATATTCTATTACAAGAAAAAATTAACTCATCTGAAACATGCAAGTCATTAATTTTAAGAAAGCAAACATAGAAAGATTTTTTGTTTTGTAGTATTGCATCATTGAACTAATTCTGAGAGGACTGAAAATTACTGAAAATAACTTTTATTTTATCCATGGAAAGCTTTAATTATAGTGAGTAAAGTATTTACAAAAAAATTATACCCAGTAAAGAAACAATTGAATACAGCACAGGTGTGTTAAAATATATATCCACATACTGAACATCATGTTTGTTTTGGATACACCTTCATTCTGCAGAATATAAAAGAATTAAAACATTTTGGTACAATAGCAGCACCATCTGAAATGAAGCTTGGGTGTAAATAAATAAAAAAAAATCTGGCTAGTATTATTATTTCAGTTTTAGACCTAACTGTTCTCTTAATAATGTTCATGATTTGGCTTATTTTCAGTAGGTGTGTATTTATCCTCCATGAAAGTGATTTCCAGTCATATTTCAGAAGAACAGTATTTTCTATAGAATATAGTGCTGCTGTGGAGATAGGAATCATTTGTCTTAAGCTTCACCAAAGAAATAAGCATTCTCAAGACTATGTCTATTTATTTCCAAATAGGCTTCACAAAGTTCATTTTCCCCTGGACAGCCAAGGGAGAGAGACGAATCCAGGAAGCAGTTTGGAGAAGGAATGTATTTTTTTATGTTATGAATCATTTCTTACAGGACACTCTCTTCCTCCTTCATCTCTATAGGTAACCTACAGAGATTAGATTCCCTAGCCCCTGAATCTTTCTAAGTACCTTCCGAAAAATACATTCCCACATTGCATGTTTGCCACGGTCAAAACAGAATTATTTTTAAGCCTCCTCAGTGAGAAGCACATATGTGTTTGTTCTAGGAATGTTGGCTTGGGTGGATGTTAATCACATTAGTCTAATTTTAACAAATTCAGTTGCATGAACAAATGAAAGTGTAAGTTTCTTGGACAGCAGAACATTTATGCAGTAGTTATTCTGAGTGGGAGTACTGCTGGGGAAAATCTGTATTCAGAGATGGTTTCTACATGCCCTACATCTCGTAATGTTCACAGACCAGGAAATTGTTGAAACAAGTTGTTAGGCACTCTAAAATGTGAGCTTTAAGCTTACTTTGTTGTGGAAAAATCAGTCATCCAGAAACTCTTTAAATTGGCATTCTTTACAAGAATGTGAAATCCTGGCTTAAGCTTCAGCTTTTATTCAACATTTAAGACATCATTTGTGTAATAGAACTGCATTTCTAATTTTTTAAGTCTGAACTTGAAGGAGCCAATCTTTCAAAAGCTGATCTAGAACCCCCACATATCACCAGTGCCTCTTGAGAAGAAAGGGCACTTTGAAGAGTAACCTCAAGAGTATTAAATGAAAGAGAGCTCACCAGAGCTTTAAGACTTTGAGCCACCACTTTGAGCTGATTGGCTTAGAAGCATTCCTCACAGAGTTGCCTTGACCTGCAAATCACTACTGTCCCAACCACATATTAGTGCTGCTTGCAGTCTGGAGCTCATGACAGCTTTAAGCCCCATGTCATCAGTACATTGTCAGAAACAGCTGTTTCCACTCTACCACTTCAAAAGGGCTTGATTAAATGTCTTACTGTAACAGCATACATAAAGACACACAGAATGAGGGGGAAAGGAGAAATGTACCTATAAGCAAAATAAATACAATTTCCCTTAGATGGTTTAAGCATGATGCGGGGGCACTAAACCATTTCTTGGCTTGAAGGGGTTTTGTAATCAGTTAACACAGTATCGTATTAAAAAGCAGTTCCTACAAGTGCTGCTTTTATTTTTTTCCCCAGTCCGGGAATACAGATTTCATGTCAAAGACTCCAGGCTTGCAGTAAGCTCTACTTTGAGCTACCTAACAGTTGAAAGAAAAATGCTAGTGATTTCCAGATAATTGACTATTTTTATAACCACCTTATCAATAACATGCTTTCAATGACTCCTTATTGAAAGTGTTCATAATATGTTGGTTTTATGCATGGCCAGACCTCCAAAAATGAATATACTTCTGATAGTACATGCATCTTTAAAAAAATGATGTAGATTTTATCTCAAAATGTATGTAACCAAGATTTGCTTTATTATGTATTTTTTCCTTAGGTTTTTCCTTGCCAAATTTACCTTTTTTGCTTTCTCCTGAATGATCAGTAATTGTCTCTTGTGGCTTTACCAGTCTAAGAGTAGTTGTGAGGGAGATGGCTTTAATGCTTTTTGCCAGCTTTGTTAAGGGCATGTCCTGTTATTGCCAGGAAGAATTTTCATAAAACTTTTAAGAACTCCTGCTGTGTTATTTCTGCTGCTGATGGCAATAATGGATAGGTTAACAATGATTCTTAAATTGTCTGCAGCTGATCCTCAATTGACAAAAAAATGGAACTGTTCCACACTTCACTGGTTCCAATGTCATTCTCACACTGCTCCGGGGATACTGCAGATCCCTCACCAGTGATTAATCTATTGCTCCTGCAGCTCTTCTGCATAGGTCTACCTAGCCCTGTTAACCAGGTTTTGCCAACATACTCCTAGTTTCCGGAGCATAGTATAGATATAGCTGACATAGTCCTCTAGAGAAACAGTACATATGTTGCACCATGTATTATTTCCAGTAAAGCATGACACTTTGCAGTTGAGAATCCTTGTTTTAAAATGTTTTTCTCTCTGTTTACTTCTTTATTCAAAGTAATAAACACATGGCAATCTTTTAACATTATGTATTGGTACCCCAGAATGACCACAGAGCTGTATATTTAGCTAGTTTGCATCCAGCATATTCACCTGTTTGGTTGTCTTCCATTACTTGTGGCTGCCTTTACAGAAAATACAGAAGTGGTCATTTTGGGGTAGATGGAACTTCTGCTGATTGCCTGACTGCCGTCCAAGCTGCTACCAGCTTCTGCCTTGTGTCAGGGCTGCACAGCTTCCCACTAAGCTGCTGCTAAGCTTCACATTGTTTAAGGCTTCCTCTTAAGTGTGCCAAACTTTCCGCCTCAATGATATGAATGGCTGTGGATTTCTTCCAGCCCAGCAGCACTCTTGACCTCCTGAAAATGCTTCCTTTCTTTTCTTCTAGTGACGGTGTGAGGAATAAGAAAACTTCTCAGGATCCAGTTCTTCCTTTCTTCCTGCTCTGTTGCTTCCTAAAGACTGAAACAATTGCAGGACATGCAGGACTTGTAGTGATTAAAAAGATTGCTGTGGTTTCCTAATGAGAAGATAGGCATGACTGATGTGAAATGTATTTCCAGATGGCACACTTTTAATAGCTTGACTTCAGACAGACACAGGGGTTGGGAGGCTTAGGCTCTCTGCTTCACCGGGAGAGGAGATAGTAGAACATAGAGAAAAGAGGACACCACTCTCTGATCTCAAAAGGATGAAAGATTACTTTCTTGGTTACTGTACATTGGGTAGACTTTCCATGTTCACAGGCAATAAAAGACTAAATCTGAGATTTGATATCAGAATAGCTGTGATTTTTTCATCCTGACAAATAGAAAGCTGACCTAGACTAAAGATTATTCAGAGTGGAGAAATTCAAGGAAATTATTATTAACTGAATTCAAGCTGTTCTTCATTTCAGGTAGAAAGACTCTTCAGTGTTTGCTCAGAAATAACAATGCTTCTCCACATAAAGAGTTTGTTCACACATGAGATCTTTTGGGTCCTTCTGTGATGGAAAGCTTTTTAAATCTAAATTGGGCCCCCAGTTCAATTTTGTTTTGTTGTTTATGTTGCTTCACGCCTTCCAGGTCCTTATACTCAGTTCATGCTTCTTGTCTATGCTAAGTGCAAGGCATATATGTTATCTTTTTACAGCTCTTTGGGGAAAAACTGTGTTTATTCTGTTGAGCAAAAGTTTATCTTTCTGTATTTGCAATTATATTTGTTCATGATCCTCCTACATGTTATAAAGACACATTTAGGTTTTTTGTCATGTCTAATTGTCAGCTTCAAAATAGGCTGGTGTACAGGCTGTTGTGAATATTAAAGTATTCCTACTTCAGCAGAAATTAGTGCCTCCCACCTTAAAAAACAAAGCAAAACAAAACAAACAGGCAAAAAACAGCAAAACAACCCCCCTTTCCAAGGCACAACAAAAAATACACACACACACAAAAACCACAAACAAAACCAAACAAACAAAAAACCAAGAAAACACACACAAACAAACAAACAAAACAAAACAAGGAAAAAAAAAAAGGAAAGAAAGAAAAGAAACAAACAGCCCAAACACATCAAACAGCACAAACCATATAGCATTTCCCATCCCTACGATCTCCATCAGGGAACAAAGAAAGAACACAGGCTATTCAAATGGGGATACTTACCTGTAATACTGAAGCCCAGTATTAGGATGAGGTGTATAATTTAAAAAACGATTTGCCTATCTGTAGAAAAGACTGAATTTCCTTTGGGAAATACATGAGAATATTTTATAGCTTTACTCTGGAAAACTCTATGTGTGTTTTCTCATGCATTGTAGCAGCTCTGTGAAAGCAAAGATTAAATGTGCTTTGGGGTGATTGTGGAATACTCAAAACAGGCAAATGTCATTACATTTCTCAGCTTTGGTTTTGTGAGTTAGTTTATGGATAGTTTATTTGTACTCTTTTCTTTAGGTTGTATAAACAGTTAAATATGCAGATATCTGGGATCGATTGGCTCAGTGTAATTTGTGAACTTTGGAATTGAATTAAAATGCCTTAAAGTTGCTGTTTATTTCCCATCTGTAATACTTTGTGGTACATTGAAATCCTAATCAATACATCTGAGACTCTTCTGCTTACACAGATACTGCATTGCAGAAACACTATTGACTTATTTCAAGTTTGAAGACATTTCTCCTGCATGTGAGAGATAAATTGGGCCCTATAGTTACTGATTTCTTCAAGTGAAATTATGCACACATCTATGAATTCTTCTTAAGAAAAAAAAATTCATACATTAAGCTGCATACACAGAAATACTTATGGCAAAGTAGCCCAGAAGCTTGTTGTCATGGTAATATGGAGTGTTTTAATTTCTTTTTTTTCATTTTTTATTTCCCATAAATATTAATCCTTCTACGGTCTAATTATTAGTGTAATATATTTTCTGAGTAATTCATCTTTATGAACTGTAAATTGTATAGACATGCTTTTCTCTAAGGGGGGAACAAATGTTGGTAATAAGCAACTATATTCTAGCTCCTCTTTTCTAATTCAATTAAACTTTAGATCTTCATCAATTCATTAATTACTCTTACCAGTAACTGTTGAAATGGTAATTTTGTGCTTAACATAATTTGAGAGAAAGAAACTCTGATAAATCATGCGCTATTTGCTTAGGATGTAGATCATATAAGGTCTTTAGTATGTCTTGTGACAATTCCTTGTGCTGCTTTGAGCTGCTAATGTCTTTATTTCACAAAAAAAATACACCAGAGTATTTTGTTTTATGGTGGTTTTGATGCATTTTCCATTGTAGGCTCTGTGGCTGAATCTCAAAAAAAGCAAAACACGATGTTTTCGCAAAAAACATGCATGTTTATTATTAGTTCAGTAATGTTTCCAAAGATGTTAATCACCCAAGTATTAAGGTATAGATTCTGTCTTCTCTCCAGACACCTACTTAGATACAGAACATTGTCCTTCTGATACCATTCTCAATGGATAGGTCCTAAATTCTCCAAAGAGAAGAAATTCCCCTACCAAATAATACTTGAGCTATTTTATTGTCAAGACCTTAATTCAAAAATTTTGTAGGCCTGCACTTCAATTAACTTGAATGGGTATCTTAGTATCCTCAGTGTTTCTTTTTCATTTATATGTATATTCATTATGCAAATCTGAAGTCTTTATCTGATACATAGATATGTTCAGTATACCATCCAAAGTATTTACAGAGAAAGTGATGAGAGTTCAGCCAGGCCCAACTCTTGCAGTGCAGATTTGTTTCATCTAGCATTTTTTTATGGTTTTCATCCACATCTTAGTAGAAAGATAACTTTTTTTTTGCTATTATTAATTTTCAGTATGAAAATAGCTGTGCAACAGTTGTGCTTGTACTCTTCTATGATGTGCATTCACTAAATAATTAAAAAAATAGGTTTGCAAAACTAATCAAGAGCAAGTCAGAGCCTAGATTTGTACTACTGAGTTAAATAAAAGGAAACATTATGCTTAGAGATGATGGGATGCAGTAGTTTGTAAAGATGAAGTCTCTTCGCTGAATTGTTGAAGAGAAGATGATATAGCATGGCTAGACCTATGCATTTGATTGTTATTCAGACTCTGATAGCAACACGGCAGGGGGTACTCTTCTGCCTGCATCAGTTCCTGGAGAAAGAATGATTGTCTTTACCTTGTAAATGTAGCCCTCGGTGTCAATCAAAAATAGTGCCATGAAATGTAGAACTCTCAGCAGTAGAATAGCATTTCAGAAATTAAAACATCTGTTTGAACTCAATTAAAAGAGAATCCAGCAAGGTTTTTCCTAATAGAGTATTCTGCTGCTGATTATGGAAATGATATAATGAATTTATTATGTGATTATTACTGATAATGAAGTGGTTTTAATGCTCATTAAATAAACTCAGCAACAGTACATTCTGAGTAGGATGTTTTGCAATAAATAACTTCCCAATTTTCTTCCTAATGTATAGTTCTGATGTAATTCTCATCCTAGGAATGATTTTTAGTTGTGGGATGGCATATCCTATTAGATTTTTTAGCACTGCAAGTTTTGGAGAACTTATGTTTCTGTTTCACAAGATGGTTTTGATGCAGCTGGTATTCTCCTCCACCTTCCCACACCTCTACATGTATCTAGGTGATTGAATACAGAAAAAAAAATGCCCCTACAGTAAAGCTGAATTTGGTCTGAGAACTGTTAAGTTTGCAGACTGCTAAGAAGAGTATGGGTGACAGGTGTTTGGCTGAAGTAATTTTCCTGGAATTTGTCTTGTGGAGTAACTTCAGTATCCATTTGAATGTATTTTTCTTGGGAAAGTTATTTTAAGTGGGAAAGTTATAATCTAGAGATCAGATGTCTGCTAATGAGAAGATGCAGTGAGAATGGGATGGATAGCTTTTAATTTCCCCTAAAGAGGGGATGACTTTTGTTGAGACATTCTGAGCCACTGTGTGTATTGGTCAGGTCTGCATATTGCATTTACATGATTTTATTTACCATAGTTAATTTTACTGGAGAGCAAATACACATTCAAGTGTACCTACCCTTTTGAAATATGTCTTTCTTATCATCACAGTTTAGGGTCAGGGTGGCCCCTTAGACCAAAAACAGATGCTCTCTGTTAACACACACAGCCCACCCCCCACCCCCCAAGGGGGAAGAGAAAAGGTATAAGGGAGAGAGACTTAGTGATTAGAAAAGGAAACTAGAACACCTTTAATGAAAATTAAAATAATAATAATAAAAATGGAATATATACAAATATATACAAAAGCAGGATTGAACCCAATCCCCCTGATGGTAATTACATCACCATCACCACTGATGCTGTGGAGCAGGCACCGGGGGAGTCCCAGACTGGGTCCCACAGCAAATGGGAGCTGTGTGCAGGAGCTGGATTCTGGTACTGAATTCAGGAACACACAGGTTGGGATCAAAGGCAGAACAGAGTCCTCCTTGGATGCTCCAAGGAAGGAACCAAAAGAGGACCTGAATGAAGCCAAGTAAAGCTAGCAAAGCGGACCAAGAGGGGAGCCCAGGAGCCCCCAGAGACAAGGGTGAACAAGCAAGCAAGCAAGCTAGCAAGCAAACTAAAACTATAGACCCTCCAGATCCCTCTGCTTTATACCGAATATGATGTATATGGGCTGGAATACCTCACTGGTCAGTTTAGTTACCTGCCCTGTCCTCTTCTCCCTGCAGGTGCAGCCTTTCACTTTCCTGCACCCCCCAATGTGGCACACAAGATGCAGCAGTGGCCTTGGTCTGCACACCAGTCCTTGGTAGTAACTCTAAACATGGGGTGTTATCCCTGCCAGCAGCAGACACTGCCTGTGAAAACAGGCTGCTAACTTCAGACAGTGCAGTTAGTCAGAAGAACTGAGCTGAAAAGTAAAATCACTGAACAGAATTAATTCTCTCTCAAACCAGGACACATATAATGAACAGCTCTACTACTAAACTGAGGCAGTTTTACTAATTCTTCAGGTGTTCCAGTAAAGATTGTCTTCCTTTGACAGTAGGTATCTTTAATGTGACATTATGATTTGTAACAATGCCAGTTGCCTCAGCATCAGGCTGCCTTAAACTCACTGAAAACAATTAAACTGTGAAAGAAAATTGAAATCTTTTCCAATATAACAAAAAGTAGAAACAGAAATCCACAATAAAACCCTAAATTAAATTCCGTATGAAGGTTTGCTCTATGTCTCTTAAATTCTATTGGGTAAATGATTGATATATTTATAGTGGTGTTATTTGCTGGAATTTTATTGTAACTCAGTAGTTCTAATTAATTTCTTCTCATTCTGACTGCATTTAAATATACTTAAAATGATCAGACTTAATTTTTACCTTTTTTGAAAGATAAATACATGATCCTTCATTAATTCTGTTTGAAAAAATCTGTTCTGATGGCTGCATTGATGGGGGTTTTAGCTGGTTAGTCCACATATTGGATATTTTACCCACAATAGAGAAAGAAAATGTTTTTTGAACAGAGATTATGGAAATTGCACAGGAAGCAAACCTTTTGATTTGAGGGGAAAAAAATAAATATAACAAAAAGATTGCTGTTAGGTAGGACCAAAAGTTAATTTCTGTAGAATACTGTGGTGTTCCTATAGAATGGGTGGTGTGCCTGATGAAAATATATAATGAGAAGACAAATTAATCCAAGCCGCTGACTGCAGACCTGCATAGCGATTCTAGTGGCCCTGGATTATAGTTTGTTCTAGTCATGGAGGGCTTTTTTCTAGTGCAGTTTAGAGCAAGCATGGGGCTTCACTAAGTAATTCTTGACATTTAATTTCAGAGACAGGAATTGAACTTGGATTTCTTGGTGCTAGTCCTACAAGTATTAGTTGTCCTCTTGAGTCTTCAGAAATAGTTAATTAAATTTTTTAAAAAGGGAAATATTATTCACAGCTTTACATGTCCATATCTTAAAAAGTAGTCTGAAGAACACAGAAAGTTTCCATTTAATAAAGAGCAGTTATAGGCATATGCAGTATCAAGTGCAACCTTTCAGAGCAGTATGTGTAGATCTACCACAGAATATGTCTTGCTGTTATTGAAATTGATTGTTTACAAGGTACTGTAAACATATGCATCACTGATCAGATGTTGTAAATAAGTCTGCCCTTATTTTATTTTTGTACAAACTTGTAAAGCCTAGTGAGCAATTAGTGCCCAGTGGTCTTACTATTAGTGATAAAAAAGGCCAAATTTTAAAAACTGCAGCCTTTAAAGCTTTAAACTACAAGAATCAAAATTTAATTCTTGCATTTATTCTGGAAGTTAATAATTTTAATATGTACTGTAAATTTAATTGTGAAATACCAATAGGGAACACCTGCAGGTTACTGGCTGACAAAAAAAGGCATGAATTCTTATGACTAACACAGTGCACTGTAATTTGGCATTTTGGAAAGGATCAGTAGTATGTGCCTCTTTTCTCAGCTGCTTCATAATCCTGTGGGTAAAACCAAAGTCAAGACAGAGTGTGGACATAACCATTTTGTGCTATGCAACAAGCATGGAAGTGATAGGAGACAGATGAAAATGAACAAGGAAAGAAAAAAAATAACCCCCCCCCCAAAACAAAATAAACATTGAGATGCAAATACTTTAAGGTTTTCCATACAGAAAGTTCAGAAAATAAAATATTTAGAAACAAGATTTTTGCTAGTGTTTCCAGTTGTGTCTACTCTGTAATGAAAATGCAGTTTCTTTAAAAGATACATCACGTCAGGAGTTTTGTTACCTATTTACAAATTTATGGAGTTAGTTTTTATTTGCAAAATTGCCTTGGTAACATTTCCACATGCTGAAGCTGGGTTTTATTAACCAATTTGAAAATACTTTCATATGCTATTTATAAAACATGCTGTTATGGAAAGTGTATCACTTTGTGATATACTTTCCTGTCAGTGAAATTACCAATAGAGGAATAATGGTTCCTTCTATTGTATAGGGAAAGCTATCCAAAAAAAGCGTGTCAATGGAGATGTGGAATTAAGGCTGAAATTCATCCTAAAATATCCTACAATGCCTCATAATCTCCTGGTGGTTTGGGGTTTTTTCCCTGTTTTTGTAATGCACTATCACACTTTTTCTGTGGACTGTCTTAATAGTGATTGTGCATGATATAAGCCATGAACAAACTAGCAAGATTCTCATTCTTTGTGCTCAGAGCAAGTGTCAAGTTGCATAATAGTTCACACATTGTGCATGGAAGCTATACCTTAAAGCTGCAAATACATAATTTTGGAAAGCATACAGCAATATCAATATTAATCTGGTTCTCAAGCATTTAATTCTGCAGTCTACACTTGTCAGCCAAAGGTGCAAATCCTTGTTTGACACTTAATGATCATCCAAACATCTTGATCAAAATACTGAAATTTTGTGATTTTGAGGTTTCCTTAAGTAGAACTTCACTAAATTTTCAAGGCCAGAAATGAACACTCCCTCTTTCTGAAATTTCAGTAGTTGGCTATTCTACTCAAAAATGGAAGCTCTAATGCAGTGTGTCATATGCCTATAACATCTTGAAAATCTATACGACCTTTGCATACTGATGTATTTGATCAGTATCTGGGCAATGCATGGCCTAGGTGAATAAGGCATTCATTCTCAGTAGGCATTTTTATTTTTCAGTGACATTTTATTTAATTGAAAAAATGATAGTAGTATATATAGAGTATGTATATTTTGATGATAATCTAAGATGATCTGTAAATTCAGAGTTTTCTCTGAAGATTAGTTAGTTTTGATTATGTTAATATGGACAGCTATTCTAATCAGCCTTGCATGTGTGCTACTGGGTGAAATAGAGTACATTCATTTTTCTTTTAACATTTCACATTTCTTTTCAGTTATAAGTGGGGTTTATCTTTAGGCAGTAACACAAACACATTTATTTTTCCAGTTTCCAAGCTTTAGAAAGTGTATGCAGAAACATATTTGATTGAATTTAATTTTTTAAAAAACTCTTTCTGAATAGGTCAAAATTCTGTTACTGAAAGTTTTTGAGCAATTTATTTGGCAGTATGATAGTACAGATGACATTTCTATTCAGCAACTTTCTCACTTGCTGGAACTACAAAGCTCCTACTAGCACACAGTGTACTTGTGTTAGATAGGTAAAGAAGTTGTTAAATGTTTTATATCAAAATCATAGCTATGTATTAAAATTATCGAATTGCAGACACCAGAGCAGAGTTGGATTTCCATAAACAAAAACTATGTAATCTGGAGATTTTTTTTTAAATTAAATCCTAAAATAGTAGAAAAATTGGGTAAGATTATCAAGTCCTATGCTGATGACAACATTTGAGCTGGAAAGCTAAGAATTTTAATTTGAAACACTTTGAGGCCTGGTGTTTTATTTTTTTTTTAATATAGCCACAATATTAAATACTCAT